>VWYO01027346.1:0-10604 GCA_013400275.1 Rhadina sibilatrix | reverse complement strand
TAGGTTGGATAATAGGAAAAAGTTTTTTTGCAGAAAGAGTCATAAAGTACTGTAAATGTCTGCCTAGGGGGGTGATGGAGTCACCACACCCTGGATGTGTTTAAAAGAAGACTGGATGTGGCACTCGGTGCCATGGTTTAGTGGAGGTGTTAGGGCATGGGCTGGACTCGATGATTTTAAAGGTCTCTTCCAACTCAGTTATTCTAATAATTCTGTGAAAAGCCCACAGGGATTAGGTTTTTTATGCTACTGAATATGGGAAAAATGAGCAAAGAAAGAACTATTTGTTTCTATGCTCTAAATTCTTAAGGGACACGCTGACCTGGTTTGTGTATGTTGTTTTCTATGGCATTTCAGCCACCTGGTTGATCATTCAGGCCAACACATATGCAGTACAATGAATGTCATTACAATGTAATATTTAGCTATATGGCATACTGTCCATGCTCCTTTCATGGAAGTTTGCTCCCCTTAGTTTTGCCAAGCCCAGGAGCGAAATTTTAGAGTCTGCACAATTCCTGTCTGAGAGGAGTGACTTTTCAAAAGCAGATGTCTTGCAGAGTCTAGATTTCTTTTCAGATAATTTCTAACTGCAAATATCGTTACTGTTCCTAAGAAGAGGAAGAGAAAATTTTATTTTGCTACATAGAAATTAGAATCAAAATTGATCAGTGTAGACATGACCAAGGTTTGGAGAAGCGATTTATGTGAAAACAAGGGATCCTGTCATGTCAGGGATGCATCTCATGAAGTCTCATTGGGTTTTCTTTCCCAAATTAGCCACATGAGGAAGATTAGTTTGGTTAATGAATTTGAAAGAATTGCAACTGCTAGGCTGTGCTCTGAAACTTCCAGGTATGACCCCTTCTCATAGCTGGAAGGCATGGCTGGGGAACAGAGGGCTTGTCTCTATGCCTGTTCTAAACGCTCCCTCTGGTGGTACTGCCTTTGAGGAAGAGGAGGACACTACCTGATGGGGTGCAGGGGTATGAGTCCTGCAAAAGGAAGAAGGCAGGGTATAGCAGAAGGGGGAATGACTTTTGGAATATGATGCTCATAATGGAAGAGAAGCAGGACTCCTTGTACAGTGAGCTGAGATTTCACATGAAGATGCACATCAACAGATCCATACTTCACAGTAGGGGCCAGAAGCTCAAGAGATGAGTCTTGATAAGACTACCAAAAATTTCCCATTAATTAATAATATTTTACCTGAAAATGCAGTTTTGAACATCTGTATATCTGAAGATTATCAACCTTCATTCGAAAATTCTTGGTATTATAAAAAAACATAATCTGAAAAGTAAAATGTGGGGGGTTTTTTTGTTTATTTGCTTGGAGTTTTGTTTGATTGTTTGCCTCCATAGTGTTCACTTCCCTAGGTAAAAAAGAATTTTCATGAACGATGGGCTTTGTCATACCACAAAATGCATGGGGCCTTGAATCTGCTTGTGTGCTAGACCTTAAAAACAATTCTGGGGTAGTCTATATTTGACATACTTTATTTCCTAATATATTTTAAGAGAATGTGCTTTCCCCCTTCACTCTTCAATAGCACACACTATTGCACATGCTTATAGTTAAGCTGCACATGAAAGGCTGGATTCCCACTGGTCCACCTTTCCCTATTTCTGTCTCAAATTCTTGGTTCTCTTAACACCCAGCTTAAAAGGTATCTTGGGGTGGTGTTGCTCTTACCATATTCCAGCAACTTCATATGTTTTCTGCCCAAGAAATGGTCCATATTTTATACAGGATTTTGAGAGAGAGAATGATGGTTATCCCAAGAGTCTCATTACTGTGGGATTTTTTTAAGATAAAAGAAAAGGCATCAACTTAAATGGATGGATGTCTAAGCTGTATTTCCTTTGGGGCCCCCCAGAGGTGATGATAATACTTTTGGATCCTCTCTGCCAACATCTGGGAGGCTCCACACATAGTTCTGCTCCTGCCTGAATGTGCACATTTGAGAGAACAGGAGGGTGTGAGCAATTAGGTAAGTGGAATGTGCAAGTCCTGAACCCTTAGTTATATTCAGGGAGCATGTCAAGCTAAAAGAAGATAAGAGAATGTTTGAAAATAAACAGGACATGAGCCAGCAATCAATAACTGGCCTGAAACATAAACCAACCAGTACCTCAGTCAGAATGAAGGTTCTTGGCTAATCTAGGACATGCAACTGGTCTTGAAATGCGTAAAAGACCACTGTAAAATCAAAGGAACAGTGTGTTTTGCCTGTACAGGACAGTGCAATACTGGAATGACTTGTCTGTGAGACTGATACCTTCATCCGTAGAGGTTTTACAGAGCAAGTTGGACAAACAGCAGTAACTAATAGTTTGTATGTATTTGGGACAGCCTCGGACACAGGGAGGGAAAGAACAGCCATATGACCTCATGAGAACATTTGTCCCGTTGTTTTTCTCTGATACTCTGGAATTATTACTTTGCTCTTATTCTTGTTTGTCCTTCTCTTGCTGCTCTTCCAGATGCTCTCAGATGTGCCTTTGTGCAAGTTTTCTCAGCAGGAATATTTCTGCTAAATGGGACCTTTGCACTTTACTGCTGTATTGGGAGTAACATTTAGGTAGGTGTTTTCTGAACACCAAAACTCTCATGAAAAGTCAGTGACATGTTTTGAATATTTTTGAAGTATACAGCATGTATTCTATGATTTGTTCCTAAGTAGAGTAATTCTGCTTCAAGTCGGACACCAGGGAAATCTTGAAGGGCCCATTCATTCCCATTCTGATTTCCTCTGAACCTGGTTGGTGGGAGAAAAGCCAATGCAGTATAGAGATGTACGTGCCTGTGTGTCCAAAATTTCTGTCCAATGCACAGATATCAGAGATCATATAGCAGCTGCCATGCCTACCTGACTAAGAAGGAAGATACCCCTTTTGTCTCACATGTAGAGCCTTCATTTCTGATTCAAGATATGTTGTCAGCAGTGTTACACCTATTGTGAGCTGCAGAATGAGTCCACAAAACTCTCCAGGCACACTAAACCACCTCATTTATTGGAAGCATTGAGACTATGCACATGCTTATAGTTAGGCATATACCCAAGTTTTGCTGGACATAGGAGGGGATAAAAATAATTTTCCAATATTTCCAACTTGACAACAATTCTCATAAGCCTCAGTTTACTTAACAAAAAATTAAGCGTGGAGCAAAGCAGCTTTGGTAGCATATACCATAGCAGTACTTATGTTGCAATTCTGCTATTGCAACAGGTGTTCCAGTTTGTTAAGACCAAGGGATCAATAACGAAATTTACAAAAAAAGCCAGCTTCTTAGTGATTGGGTGTTGTTTTAATGTGCCAAGAACTACTAGTTTGGCCAAAACCAACCCTCTGAAACAATATCTTCTAAAGCATACCAATAACAGCCTTCTTTTAGTCTCAGAATAAAAGATAAAATAAACTGTAAAGAATGTTCTTATAACATTGATCTCACTTAGACATCTTTAGTTCCAGAAGAATAGTAAGTCTTTAAGCCCTGTGTGCAAGCTATTCAGTCAATGCATGCATGAAAAACCAGCAATTGTCCAGGATGTTCTCTAGTCCATTTTTAACTTCCCTATAATTTAAGCCAAATGGCATATACAATGCATGTACAACTTCTTTGAATGTGGTTATGGACCTTGTTGAGAAGAGGCTGGTATTATAATTTGTACCATAGTGCTGGTCTAAAGCTTAGAACAAATTAATGATAATGGGTTCAGTGTTCTTCAGGCATGTTTACGGGGTTGTGGGACTCTATTTACATCGCTACGCACAGATGTACTTGTGCCTCTATTTAAATAAAGTCAGGGTGCACATCACATATATTTTGATAACTTAAAATGCATTAATATTTTTGTGAAATCATATGCCAGCAGTAAGAGGAACACTTGGTAAAAGTTATCCAGGAATTGTATTTGGAAAAGCAGCAGGATCCAATACACACCAGGGAAAAATCCTTGTCATTTGGACAAACAAAAGCGTATCTCTGTTCTATTGCATAGGTATTGCATAGTCCATCCCCAGTGGATGTCTTCCAGTTTGCTGCTATGTAGCTGCACCAGAGAGTTAGAGAGGCAGCAACGCCCTTGTCATGAGTAGCCTGAGCTCACTAGACTGGCAAATTTGGATGTCTAGTGGTCACACAGAGGCCCATTGGCTTTTCAGGACAGTTGTGCATGTAGCAAGATATACCTACGGGATACCAAAGGAGGAAGGACTTCCTCTTGCCTGGATTGTCCTTATGGTGACTACTCAACTCCCAGGATCAGATGCAGTGCCCATAAACGGCGATGGGATGACTTTGCTTGACTTTAGTTCTAGGATAGATCTAGGACGCCACTTGAGTTGAGTGCAATATAAACGTGAAGAAAGGTAGAATTGATAAAAAATGAATTAGTTTTAAAATTTCTTCAAATTTAAGTAATAAATAGCTTTAAAACCTCCTCAAACTGGCAAGTGTCAGACTCAGTCTTTAAGACACAGTTGGGCCATTACTTGGGTTGGCAGTGTGGAGAGCCAAATAAAGCGTGACCCATATCTAGTAATGTAGAGTTCATATTTTGAAAAATTTGCAGTTTTGCCAGACAAATTCCCTCATAGGTATTTAAAGGATTTTTTTCTGAGTGTTGAGAATGAAACTCTCACTGTGATAGAAGGAAAAAACACAGAAAAAGAGGGTTCTGTCTGAAATATCTTCTCTTTTTTCCCTTGTGATGTAAAGCCATGTAATGCTGCTGGACTGTAGTTACATAGAGTTGCCTCAGAGGTAAAATTACATAACACCTTTACTTTCTCCCATCTCCATGACATTTTGCACTCAATAACAGTCACTATCTTGATGTGTGAGTGAGTTTGTGGTAAGAAATTTATTTATTTTATTTAACAAAAGTAAACAAACCTGTCTTATTTGAAAAGTAGGGGGTTTTCCATATGTAATATGCTAGAAACATTTTTATGTGATTTATTAATTTCACGCAAAGGATAGTTAAACTACACCCTGTTTGGCCACATTTCATCAAATGTAAGATTATAAGAGATGTTTTTACAGAAGTAACTTAGAGTCTGAATGCAAATTCTACAAGAAAAATATGTTTTGATTCTTTTATTTCTGTCACAAGGCTCAGGTGTTTGTGCAAACTGGATCCTTGTAAATACATTTGCATTCTTGACAGTCAGTTTCTAAGTTCAGGGTTATTCTTTGCCATTATAGTGTCTGATGTTAAATGTGAGCCAAATCCAGGTACACAACCTTGAACTCTTTTTCCTTTTGTCAAATGAGCAGAATATTGCCAGAAATTGCAATGGAAAAAAAAAAAAAAAAACAAAAAAAAAACACAGCCTAAACCTAAACATCAAGCCAAAGTGAAGAATAAAACTGTTAGAGGGGACCTCAGCCAGTTTAAACAGACTACAGAGGTCACTCAGTGCCACACTCTATATCTCTTCCAAAGGTGTAACAGGAAAAAGAAAAGGAAAACAAAAAGTGTTTGTTTCACCTCTCCTACTTGATGGTCCCTCCATTAATTACTTCCCCCTTGAGACTTTTCCAGCTCCCAAGGCAGTGCAGCTGTGCACCTTCTACTCAGACCAGCCATGCTTGAGAACATGGGTCCGTGTGGGAGCCACACAGGGAGATAAAACTTTATATAATTCACCTTTCTCCTCCCTACAACCCATGACCAACTTTGTATTTTTCAATGTTCAGGTGCTGCCAGGCTCCTTTTAATACATCTGCAAAGCTTGTTTAATATCCTGGAGCCAGGATGGAAAACATCATGTCCTTCATGGCAACTGGTTCAGCTTTAAACAAGTTCCAAAGTTTCTTTCTCCTGGTATGGTCTTTCAGCAGGCAAGACAACTCCTACTCCTTCTGCCAAGCTCCGCTTCTTTGGTGGGAATGCCCTTTCCATGTGCAGCGTTCCCTCTTGCTTTCTACTTATTCAGCTGAGGGACTGAGCAATAATTAACCTGAAAGGCTTCTTCTCTGTGTCCTATGTTTCCCATGGCTTTTTGAAGATCTTGTGCTGTGGGTTTTTGTCCACTGAATAAGTTCCTTTAGTATTGCTTTGGAGTGATAATTAGAGAAGATTCCTTGCTTAGCCTATATGAAGTCATGACCAGCCCCAATAGATATTGTGCAACATATTTTTAGCAAGGCATTTTCCCTTCCCTTTGTTGACTGGAAGGTGAAATGACTAGTCTGGTAAAGAACTGAGAGCCATCTCCATGGGCTGGCAGACTCAAGATGTGTGCTCTGGCAGGAGAACCAGTATCGTGGAAATAGGATGATCGAAATTCCTGATGGACATTCCTGCACAATGGCATCCTCTTCCTTTGGAGTATGGTGAGGCAAAACAAACCTTGCTCAAAGGCAAGTTCTCTGCTCTAAGTCAAAACACAAACTGAAAAGATGAGGACCAGGCAAGGGTATGTAAGATGACTCACTGTGAGAGGGTGTACCCTTGATCTAGATGACTCAGTCCTTGGAGTGCTGGAAGACCTAGGAGTTGTTTCCAGAAATCTGCAGTAGTCACAATGGTGAAGATACACTGATGACATATGCCAGTTCAGAACTGCAGTTCCTGCAGAGATGCCTTGCTGACAGACAAGAGTTACAGTCTTCTAGGTAAGAGCTGGTGTGCCTTTTCTTCTTTCCCTCATGCTGGCTCACCCCTGAAATTATCCTGCTTACACTTCCTCCTGTATAAAATGACTTCTGTTCTCGTCTCCCATTTCAGACAAGCCAAGTCTAAGCAGCAGAGACCCATAAAAAGTTGTTGTAATTCATGCCACGGCCATCAAGGACATTTCTGGACATCTTTGTGAACTCATTTATGGATATTATGACCAGCTGTTTGTCAGGAATGATGAGGCTGTGCACTTAGAAACACCAGTCCCCTGTAAAACATTCCTGCTGGTGACAATGCCAGGTCTGAGCAGGGCTGGCAGACCACATCAGCAGTCCTGGCAGATGAGGGACATCCGCAGTGCAGAAATGCTTGTCCTGGGCTACAGCTGTGTCATCACTAAGCTGGAATGTACAGTATACACTTTCCACAGGCATAGCTCTGAGCACAGAAATGTGTATACCATCAACGGCACCTGCCCCTCTGTGGAGCAGTTCAGCTGTCGTGATAGCTGATGAGCTAAATTTAAGATTTGCACATGCCTGATTCAATTTAATACCTTCCAAGGGGAGTTTACAGGGGAAAAAAACCCAGCTCCGGGATCTACATTTATGCAGAGTTTTAAAATATTTTTCCTCTTTTAAGTTTATACTTAGCTGGATCTGAAGTCACACTGTTTTTTATAGTAAAAATCCCAGTATATTATTTATGATTCCCTTTATTATAATATATAATATGCATGAAAATAAAGCTGCAAGTTCTATATTATATTACTCGTAATATTCCCCTTAGAGTTTCTTGCCTTATTCTCAGATATATTATTAAAATTATATTTTTCAAGACATCCAAAATTGCCAGGGAGCACATTCAAAATTCCTGTAAGCTAAGGAATACAATACAGCAGTTTCACTAGATTTAATTCCTTTATCATTTCTTAAGAGTATAAAAAATAATGTTATGACCACATCTTTGGGAAGCTATTCAAAACATTAGAAGCATATGCTAAATATGGTTTGCTAATCATTCAAGGAATTGTGATACTGCATATAAGAAATGCTTTTATCCTGAATCTGTTCCAAAAGGCCTTTTAAAAATTATTCTCCTACTCTGGCAAAGCATAGCAAATCATTCCACCAGAGATATTTCAGGAGTATATGAGTACTGGCAGCAAAAAAGGACTTGAGGAAACCTTAAAGTCTCAGTACCAATAGTATTTCATAAATTACAATCTCCTTAGTCAAATATGTGACTGTGTGTGATGTAACTCTTTGTCAGCAACATAAACCTGAGGATTAGTAATGCCATAAAGTCATCTTTGGGACTAAAATTAAGCCTAAAGTCATGATACATTTCCATGCATCCCTCTGTACAGTGTTATCAGAAGTGAGATTACCCTCCATGCATCCATGAGTGAGCTCATTCAGCTCAGCTTATATATTCCAGGAGTCTTCTCATGCAGAGATAAACTTTGAACAATCACCTGTATTTAAGTATTATGATAAGCAAAGTCCAAAAAATGAGAGACTAAAACTACCTAATTTGAAACATCAAGAAGGAAAACCGCTTTAGTCATGCATAAATGGAATTTCCAGGGAGGGAAAATTTACTTCCAAGAGCTAAAAAAGGGGAAAATACAGAAAGGTAGACATATCTGTACTGTGTTTTATGGAAACAAATGTTTGGAACCACTAAACACTGTTCCAGGGTTATAGTAAACAAGCAATGATAAGGATGGTGCCATGCTGGCTAGCTAGTGTACCGTAGGAGGTATTGTATATCAACAGCCTGGCAGTGTCAAAGCCAAGTTAGAGTAGCAGGAATTTAGCACTTCACAAACTCGTGACCCCAAAAAGGCCATGGTGTATGTCAGGATGGATTCTATGCAAAGAGGGAGAGGGTGGAACCCTCCCCTGGCCCTGGAGCCCATTCTCTGCTTGGTGTGAGAGATATCATTTGTGTTGTGATAGTGTCTGACTGGTCCATTGGCTTTTTCTTTTTTGAGCTGAGTAGCTATGTGTCTTCTCTTTCACCTGATTTAGAAAGTCTTAATATGAAATTTTATTTCCCTGCTTAGAAAATCTCATGTACATATTTATCTGCCATAGACAACAACCTTTGATTAGCTGTAAGTAAAGACCTGCATTTTTTTCTACAAGACTGACTGCCCTTCTAGCATAATTGCTCAGCACACTGTGGAGCAATTTACTCTTTAACAAAAGTTATATGACAAGTTTTGATAGTATTCCCATTAAAAGATAGGCAAATCCCTGTTGAACCTGGCATGAGTACAGCTGAGATGTTCATAAAATTCATTAATATAGTTGTGGCTCTGCACATCATAGTCTGGATTTCTAAAAGTGAGGCATTGGTATGACATTTCAAATTACCTGCTCTGACATTTAAGTTCTTTGAATAACTTAGAGGTATTGCAATTGTAGCTGAAAGAGAGAGTTTACATACATTTGAAGCCTAGTGGGTACTTGACAACAAGGTATCCTGTATCAGGGCCTAGTGTGAAGTTTCCAAAGGACTGCTCTCAGTCATGTATTACTTTTACTTTTGTAGCCATTATAGGATAATGATTTAAGGCAGACAAGTGTGAATGGCGGAGGAGCTGTGTGCCAGCTATTATCAGTTGCACAAAACCCAGGCCTCTTAGTCCTACAAACCCTCTTTGATTTCTAAAATCTTACTTGCAGCCACAAGTTTCCTGCATTTGATTTTACTAATATTGAACAGGATCTAAAAGTAGGTTAAATAAGATATTGACAAGCTTCTCAGCTCAGTCCTTTCATATTTACTGTTTAAGATAATATGGAAGTACTGTGTCATTGACAGCTAAAAACAATGGTAGTTAAAGATGCTAGCTATCAACTAGAATTCAGCACTTGATTTCATGTAAATACTAATGGCAATGTTTTCCTTTCCATTTCCATTTTTGCTTCCTCTCTTTCCTGGAGTATAGTGTTCCCACTTGCAACTCTCCCTTTTCTCTTTGACAGTATTCAGAATTGTACTGCATGTACCAAACATTTCATGGAAAACCAAAGCATTAATCAGTCACATTAATCTGTCACGTTAATCCGTGCAATTTCATGCATCAGTCAAATGAGAAGGTGAAAAGATCCCAGGACACACCTAAGAACTATCCCAAAAGAGTGAGTTGAAAATGCAAAGAAAAACAAGGCTATGCCTCTAAAATGCTGTCTGCAGCATAACCTCGTTTGGTTCTGCAGTGTGTTCTGGGCCAGCAAGTAAGGGAACATGTTTAGTACTCTTCTTGTGAAAGAGGATCTCAGCTCCTGGCAGGGGAGGAGGCACAATGATCTCTGCTGAGTCTCCAGTGGCATTCCTGAGAAATGCCTGCAAGCACAGATTATGCCCTGAGGGCAAACACTACCTCCAGGGCAGGACTCCCCTTTGCAGCCTGCAAAAAGCAGCCAGAGAAGGAATTATAATTATTCTAATAGATAAGCATTCAGGGAGAGCAGGACAGAGAAGACCAGGGCCAAAATAACCAGTGTTTAAAAAAGCCTACTGCAAATTTATTACTGAGAATATGTCAGGATTCAGGATTTCCTGGGGTGTTTGGCTAAGTACAGTTCTGGCTCAGTAGAAGCAGATCTGTACCATGCATGTTAATTATTTTGCTGCTATGCTGACTGTCAGTACATTGTAGAATAAAGAAAGTAATAAATGGAGAAAGAGAGAAGAAGATGGAAAAAACCAAGTGAATATGCTGTAAAGCCTCTAGGAGACTTTCAAAGTCAATGTAAATCTTTTCTCGTCTATAAAATAGGTAAATGGCAGAGAGCAGTGAAGTAAAAAGTTATTTCCTCCAGTGAAAATTAACCAAATAAAATCAGTCCTGCATTTTTCCTTTTTATATATTTTTAATACTTTTATCTTTTAATATTTTTAATGATTATTTATGTTTTATGTTTTAGATTTTACATTTTATATTTTATAT
>VWYO01027344.1:46280-81175 GCA_013400275.1 Rhadina sibilatrix | reverse complement strand
GGGGTACCCGGTGGGGTCGCAGCCTGCCCGGAGGGTGGGTTTAGGGCGGTCCCTGCCTGGGGAGAGCAGCAGAGGCAGGCTGATAGGGATTCTCTGCTCTCTGCACAGGTGAAATACCTGACCCGGGACTGGCGCCTCACCCTCTACGCCCTCAAGTTCTCGGCTCTGCTGGAGGTGAACAAGGAGGGCACCAAAGTGAGGCGGCGGCTCCCCATCCCCGAGCACCTGCTGAGCGTCCCCCCCAGCAAACTGCTGCTGGCCTGGGAGCTGCAGCCGCGGGAGCAGGACCTGCCGCTGCAGAAGAACTTCCTGGAGACCATCACCAGGATGTTCAGCCCCTTCGGAGCCATCGCCTCCATCCGCATCCTGCGGCCGGGCCGCAAGCTGCCCTCGGATGTGCGCAAATATTCCTCGCGGTTCCCCGAGCTGCTGAGCCGCTGCTGTGCCCTGGTGGAGTACGAGAGCCTGGAGAGCGCCCGCAGGGCTTTCGAGAGCCTCGGGCACCGCGACTGGCACAGCATCAGGGTGGTGCGGCTCTGCGGGAAGGGCGGCAAGAAGAAAGCCGGGGCGGCTCTGACCTTCCCCTGCAGCCTCGAGAATCGCCTGCCCGGCGGCTCCCCGGAGCCCGATGATGCCTCAGGGTCGCTGTCCCTCCTCCTGGACCAGGACCTGGTGGCACCGACCTGGCCTGGCAGCGGCTTCACGCCTGGAAATTCCAACGCCTTTCCCGGCTCGCTCCTCACCGGCGAGGGCTTCCCCCCGCTGGGGATGGGCACCGAGAGCGGCCGGGGGAGCGCGGGGGGGTCCTGGACGCCCTGGGGCAGCAGCCTCTGCCCCGCTCCCGGCAATGCCCCGGTAGCACCCTGGGTGTCCGAGCCCCTCGGGCTGTGGGACGGGGCCCTGCGCCTGCCCCGCAGCCCCGAGGGCACCAAGGGCTTCGGCAGCAGCTTCGGGAGAGGAGAGCTCGTCCTCCGGCGCTGAGACCCCTTCAGGTTCAAGGTTTATGATTTTCTTTCTTTTTTTCCCTTCTTCTTCTTCTTCTCTCGAGCAGAAGAATTTTCTATGGCCCTGCGAGCTGTGGGCAGTGGCAGTGCAGCTGATCCAGGGGACAGAGGTTTAGGGGCAAGGACGATGCTCGAGGCAGACGCTGAGCAGCAGCAGCAGCAGGAGCTGTGCCGTGCTGTGCTCATGCCGGCGGGACTGTGCTTGCTCAGGGCCCAGAGCTGGGTTTGGGGTCCAGGTTTTGGATGAGAAATGGACAATAAAGAGAGAGATGAAGTTTCCAGGCACTCTTTGGTTGATGTTGTGATTTATTTATTTTTTCCCTCGTCTTTCTAGGTCTTGCTGCTGCCTGAGGTGCAGCCAAACAAGGGAAGGAGGGTCCCTGTCTGCCTGCAGCTGCTTCCCTTGCTGTCCTTGGGGTGATGGGGACACTGAGGGGTGCCCAGGACAGGTGGCCCAGGTTGGCTGAGCCTGATGGCTGTGGTGGCAGGGCTGTGGTTCCTCCTGGCTGTTGGCTGCTCAAGGCTCTCTGGCATCTCTCCAGATGCAATGAGGGGACTTTCTGTGTCCCTCCTGCTCCCACAGCCTCCTCAGCTCCTCTGGGAAAGGGCTAAAGGAGGCTCCAGGTGCCTCTCAGGGGTCTGCCAGTGCAAGTGCCCTTGGTCTGTACCCAGAGCTGGGATGAGTCCCATGCCTGCTTAGGGGGATTCAGGTGGGCAGGGCTGGTGAGGGGATGGGGTCACACCTTGTGTGAGGAGGGGTCTGAGGGCAGTCCCTGCAGCTGGGAGCCTCTGGCTGAGGATGAGGGGGATGGAAAACAAAGCAGGTGTGGGTTCTGATGCCCATCACCCAGCCAGGACCCTGGCATTTGAGGAGTTGTTCTACAGGTAGTGAGGAGAAATCTCTGGATCAGGAATTCCTCGTCCTTGTGGTGAATTTCAATTTCCCAGACCCCAGCTGAGAATGGCCTCTTGCTGGTGCAAGCAGGTCTGGGAAATTTCTGAAGTCTGCTGGAGATAATTTCTTGTCACAAGTGCTCAGGGAGCCACCAGGGGAGATGCTAAACCTGCTGGGTGGGAATGGAGAAGGACTGGTGGGAACTGGAATGGTCTTGGCCCCAGTGCTCCTGAAATGGTTGAGTTTAATGCTGCCAGTGTGAGGAGAAAGATGGACACCAGAGCTGCTTCCCAAGATTGGAGAGAGGAAATGTTCTGCTGCTCAGCAGAGTTCCCTGAGAGTCTTCAAGGGGTTTCTTTGTGACCTTCTGGAGCAGGTAATTCCGGGGTCTGGAGGGCAGCCCCAGTGCCCAGCCCCTCTCCCTTTCCCACTATGGCAGGGCAAAACCACCCCCTCCCTGCTCCCCCGTGCACACCACTGCAGATCCCTGGTGGTTTTCAATAAAAATATCCTTTTTATTGTCCTCTCTCTGCTCCTACAACGTCCCTCAGCGCCTGCAGCCGGACGGGGACTTCGGGGCCTTGGAGCTCCCACAGATTTCAGGCTTCTCCCCCTGCCAGGGCGCAGCCATTAGAGCCCCAGCAGGGATGGGGACGTGTCCCCACCCCCAGAGCTTTGTCCTACCTGGTACAGGTGGCAAACCAGCCCCAGCAGCGAGGCCTCTGCCTGTGCCTGCAGCTCGTCCGTGTGCTTCTGTTGGGGGGGACACAGGGTGGGTCAGGGGGGTCCCCAGGGTGTCCCAGCCCTGCCTGGCAGCCCGGTGCCCCCCTGCCATACCCCATTGACGGTGATCCAGGGCACGTACTGGTGCGGGGGGTCCAGTGCCTCGGTCACTTGGGCGTTGTGGTGCATCAGGGCCACCCCCGTGTCCCCCTGCAGGCAGGCGGTGATGCGGCCGCTGTCCAGCTCGGGGGCGTAGATCTGCAGGCACTGCCGGGCACAGGGGCGGTCAGGGGCACAGGGACGTCCCCCACGGTGGGGCAGGAGGGGAGGGGAGGGGGACATACGGCCTCCAGGTTCTTGGTGACCGAGCTGCCCGACTCCAGGCAGAAGATGACGGCGAAGTAGGTGCTGAAGTTCTTGGCCTCGTGCATCAGACAGGCCTACAGGGACAGGGCGGGCGGTGAGGGGCCGCTGGACCCTCCCCGTGCCAGCACCGCGGGAACGGGGACCGTCACCTCCATCATGTTGCCCAAACATTCCTCGGGGCCGTGCTGGCACTGGAAGTCCAACTTCCCGCTGACGTTCCTCTCCTGCGGGACCCAACCGGTCTGAGCGGGGCCGGCGGCACCGGGGAGAGCGCCCGCGGCGCCGGGAGGGCCGGCTCCTACCTGGGCGTTGCCGTAGGGCACCAGGGTGATGCTCAGCATCTCTTCGGGCAGCAGCAGCCAGGTGGGGAAGAGCTTCAAGACCAGGAACTCGCGGCACGCCGGGCACAGGCTCTCGTAGTAGAGGCTCAGCTGCACGGGCGCGGCCGCGGGGCTCGGCAGGCTGGGGCAGCGGCTCTGCACCTGCACACGGGAAGGTTTCGGGGTGCACGGGGGGGACAGGGCTGCAGCCCCCCTATCCCGGTATCTGTAGGGATGGGGCAAAGCTCCGGGAGGTGCAGCGAAAAAAGAGGGATGAGGGTGTGCAGGGCTAGAGGGAAGTGAGAGTGGCCGGGAGCTTTCTGCTGCCACGGGATGCTGTGCGTGGCTGACACCCAGAGCTGGGGCTTTCCACCAGAACTTCCCCAAAATATTTCGGGGGAAAACAAATTTAGACCAGGACATGCCTGGGTGGGGGTATGGCCCAGCACCCACTGCCCGGGAGAAGCTGCAGCCCCGTGGGGCTCACAGGGCGCTGTCACCGCCCAGCTGTGCTTGGGGCAGGTTTGACACTTCAAAAGCAGAAGTGCCAGCAGAGGGGCCGCGGTCAGGGTCCGGCCGGACCGCAGCCGTTCCGCAGGGATGCTGGGGAACCCGCTCTGAGCATCCCTGAGGATGTGACAGCCTGTGCCTCAGCGAATGCCCACAGCTGCCACTCGCTCCAGGCACCGCTGCCCCAACCCTGTCCCCGCGTCCCTCGTCCCCGCCGCCGGGCAGGCGGGAGGTGGCCCCGCTTGCAGGGTGACCCTGCCCTTGTCCCCAGCCCCGGCGGCAGCAGCGGCTCTGACCTGGCAGGCGGCGGCGATGTCCCGCGAGCTGCACCAGCGGTGGACAGGGTGATCACAGCCGGGGGCCGCGCCGAGCCCCGGGGCCACCAGGGCCACCAGCGCCAGGACAGCCAGCGGCACCGCGGGGGCCATGAGGACGCCGGGGTGACGCGGAAATGAGCCCGTCCCAGCGGGGACTTTTAAAGCTCGGCTGCGCCCGCCTCCCTGCGCCCTTCCTGCCCTTCCTGCCGCCGCCTCCCGTGACGCCGCCGGCCCACGTGGGGCTCCGGCCACCGAGTCCCCGCTGTCCCCGGAGCCCCGGGCTCACAGCCCTGCCCGCTGCCGCCGGTTCCCCGCGGGTTGTGACAGGTCCGGGAGCGAAACCCAGCCTGGAGCAGCCACGCGTGGAGTTCCCCGAGCAGGGAAACGGGGCTGGCTCCCAGCACAGCCCCCGGGGGTTGCGGGTGCCGGGAAGCTCCGGCTGCGGGAAGGGGGTGCAGCCCAAGACAGCCCGAGCTCAACTGCGGAGCTGGGTGAGGAGCAACCTCGTCGTTCCCCCGTTTGTGCGCTCGGCTCCACGTGCCCCAGCCGTACAAACCCGGGGAGCACAATCCTGGCACGATGGGTCACATCCTGCACCCAGCCCAGGAACTGGGGCACAGCCCCACCACCCTCCTGCCCCCGCACAACCTCCCACAGCAATCCAGCAGCCTGCTTCATTAACTCTGTTTATTTCTTTCCTTTTTTCTTTTTTTTTTTTTAGGGTGGTTTTTTTTTTGGTTGTTTTTGTGGGTTTTTTCGAAGTACCGTAAAAAAAAAAAAAAAAATCCTCTTACAGTAACAAATACTGGGTTTACATTAGTAAACATCAACAGAAAGAGCAGAGAGCACTACTGCTGGTAACGGACAGCTCGGGGGAGGGTTATTCCTTATTGCATATACCTAGAAACTAAAACCTCACGCAGCAGCCACGTCCTCTCCGAGCACAAAGCCTCGGCTGGCACCTTGGGGGGGTTACATGGGGGAGCCCCCCCGAGAGCAGGGGCACGGAGGGACAATCCCCAGGCCGTGCCCTGGGGAGCAGGAACAGCCCTGTGGCTCGGCTGGGGGACGTGGGGGTCACAAGCAGCAAAGCAGAGCCCAGCGCCTGCAAAACGCGGCCGGGTTCAGAACGAGCCAAAGCAGCAAAGGACAAATCACAACGAGCTTATGCTGGGGGAGCTCCGGGCTGGGCTTCCACCCCAGGGAGAGCAGGGGAAAGCTGCTGTTCAGGGAGTGAAGCACCGTCAGGGAAAGGCAGCCCTGGGGAAGGGCATCTTCCTCTTCGTCGTACACGGGACGTGAGCAGTGCCCTGTCGAGGCCAGGCTGCCGGCGGGCAGGGCAGGCAGTGCTGGAAGTGCAGAGGGGTGACTGGGACCCCCCCCTTGGGCTGTGGCTGGACAGCAGGAAAGGACAGCACGGGGCAGACAGAAATTCAGCCAAAAGGATAAGAACACAGGATAAAGAGAAGCTGGAAGTTCCCTGGGCAGCAGAGCCAGGTGAGCACCAAGCAAGTGTTGACAGGTGACAGCTTCAAGCTAAGACTCTTCCAGATGCTCAGCAGGTCCTGGCAGGAGCAGAGAGCAATCCCCCCTGGCAGGACTGGCCCTAAGCTCACGTTTGGGAGTGGTGGTGGAGGAACGTGGAGCCCATGGGATGGGAGGCTGAGGATCCCATCTGCCTAAAGCCTGTCCTGTGATGTGGGGGTGTGCTGGAAGTGCAGGGACAAGCACAGGACCAGCAGAGTCCCCAGGCTGAAAAGGTGTGGGACACTAACAAAGCTTTGGAGTGTTGGTGCAGCTCCCTGGCCACTCCACAGGCACCAGGAGGCCTCTGGAGTGAGCTGTGAGGACTGAGCCTCCCTGCCCCACTCCCACGTGCCCTCATCTCTCACGTGCCTGAGTCCAAACTATTCCCTTAATCATCCCTGGCAGCTTTTCCCAAGCGATTCCTGAAGCCAACCACAGTCTCTCCTGGGCCGTGCCCTCACAGCTCCCCTGGCCCACTGCCTTCACCTGAGCACCAAACACTGACAAACCAGACCCAAAAACCAGGGACCAGGGCCTGGAGAGGACATGCAGAGCAGGAAATGGGGCAGCAGAGCTGAGCATAGGGGAGCTGCCACAAGCAAAGGAACGGGATGTTTGCTCCAGCAGCCCCAGCTCCAGAAGGATCTGGGGACCAGCCCAGAGCAAGGAGAGCAGCAGAGCTGGCTGTGGGGGGAAGAGGGACAGTGCAGTCCCCAATGCAGGTGGCACATCAAAGACAGGATGCAGGCACAGCATGAGCCCAGAGCACCCAAACTGCAACAGGAAACAGAAGTGCCAAAGTCCGCGGCATCCACCTGCCTGTCCCAAGGAGCAGCCTCCAACAGGGAACGAGCCACTCTGGCAAATCAAGAGGAGCAAGAATGTTATCTTCCAAGCCAGACAGCTAAGATAACCCAGGAAAGCAAATGCCACCATAGCCTCAATTCTCAGCTCAGCTTATAAAGCTCTTCCAAGCCCACCTGGGCTGCCCTGGGGCCCTCTGAGCTGGGACACGGCGCCCTGCCCGCAGCAGCTGGCTGTGGTGGGCAGCCCTGCCCCAGCCCCATACAGTACCCACGATTGTAAGTGCTTTGCATACGTAGTTCACCATCATGCAGATACATTTCAGCATGCCCTGGGCCCTGCAGATGTGTCCTCCTGCAGCAGAGAGGTCCTTCATTGCAGGTAGGGCTCGTCATGTGCGTTGGACTCCAGCCCTCTCCTGCTTCAGCTGCAGGGCCCGAGGCTGTGGCAGCCTGGCAGCTGCTGCCCACGCTGGGGGTGGCACTGGGGGCTCAGCAAACACCAGCACCAGGGGAGCAGCCGGTCACAAAAAGAACCATATTTACAGAGCTACAGTCAGCTTCAATGGGTTACGTGTGCAGAGTCACCGAAACCGGCCGGGAACAACGAGCTGTGCATCCCACAGATCCTGCCAGGAAAAACACGGGTACCAACACGGATTTCACAGCTTCGTTGGCACAGCTAAGGTGGGAGATTTCACGGGTAAGCAGATCCTCCCTGCCCAGGCAGTAACACTCCAGAGGTGGTTATGACAAGAGGGAACGGTGGGGCACAGCATGGAGCGAAGGTCTCGGCCGGAGAGCCCCATGGAGGGGGTGAGGTTTCTCCTTCCTAAATGTGTCTCTGCATGCAAGAGCAGCACCCCTCGTACCAGACACCATCACAGCCTGCGAGGCCACCGCGGGAAGCCAGAGTGAAGGATGCACACACTCAGTGGAGCCTCCTCCTCTGCCTCCTCCGGTGTCCAGGCAGGGAACCCCTCGGTCACAGCACCGAGGAATCAGGAACCAAAGCTCTACAGTGATGCGTAGCGGGGCGACCTGCCAGCAAGAAGGGGATCTGACCTGCTTATCAGGGAAGGGGAGGGGGCTGTGCTCACCCCCAGCAATTAAATCACAGCTGGATCCCACCTCCTAGAGGCTGGAGCCCACTGCAAATCTACAGCCCAGCCTTTCTGTCCCATCAGCCAACACGGGTTTCAGCTACTGACCAAGAGGGACATCAGGAACGGTCACAGACATCTCAGAGGCTCTGAAGGAGCAGGAGCACAGAGACTCAACTATACAGGGTGCAAGAGTCCAGAGCCAGAAAGCAGCGCCCTGGGGAGAAGCTGAAGGCAGCTGTTGTGTTGTGCATGGGCTGCTCATCTGGCTGGTGGCTGGGAAAGGACCGGGTGAGCCAGCGTGACATTCAGGGAGTCATTGTGCTGCACCAGGGACGTGTGCTTGTAGTGCAAGACCAGGTCCTTGAGGGAGGCGTAGAGGTTGTAGGGTTCAGCAAACCCATAGCCCGTCGCCGTCTTGTAGATCACGCAGTGCTTGGTGTCACCATCCACCCTGCCAGGGAGACACGGGAGCCTGGGTCAGCAGTGGGACAGGGGAGCACAAACAGGGCCACCAAAGCAGCCTAAAGATACACCTGGCCCTGGCAGGATGAGCCAAGGCAGATGGGAACTGTCACCTCCAGCACGTGGCAAGGGTGGGGCGATGCAGGAACACAACCTGNTCACACCACGGAGCAGGCGTAGCACCCCTTCTGGCTGCTCTCACGGATCAGGAAGGTGCCATCCCGTTTCCCACACAGCATCTCCTCGGCCTGCACGCGGTTGATCTTCCCCACGTACCACGTCCGCTCCTCGTGGTGGGGCAGCTCCTCCTCATCATCCATCATGGAGTACTGGCTGCAATCGAGCACAGGCAGGGTCAGATTCCCTAAATCTGGGTGTGTGGCCCCCACATCTCCCCACACTGCCAGCTGCCTTCACCCATCTGGCAGGGAAGACATCCTCAGCCCCGAGGCAGGGAGCTGGGATTTGCCCAGGGCCGCAGCACGGGCAGAACCAGCTGCACAGCCTGTGCTCCCACAACCCCCAAATGTCACAGCACACAAGCAGGACACTCACTCTTCTGTCTCATTCTTGATGCCCAGCCACTCGTTGATCTTCTTCTGCCGGGCACCCTTCTGCGTCAGCCACCTGGGGAAGGAGGGCAGAGCTGAGCGCGGCTGCAGCGAGCCCCGGGCGCGGCCATCACCAGAGGGCAGCAGCCGCCGCTGCCGGGGACGGCCGAGCCCCGAGGCCGCGCTGCGGGAGCGGCTCCTGCCCACAGCAGGCTGAGAGCCGGTCCAACCGGAGCCGGAGCCCCGGGGGAGGCAGCTGGATGGCTCCCGGGCCGCGCTGCAGGGGCACTACGTACACCAAGTACTGGTCCCGCAGCTTGCGCAGCTGCATCAGGTCTGGCTTGAGGCTGTTCATGCGCTTGTCGATCTCCCGGTTCTCCGAGGCTTGTTTCTTCAGGTCCTGCTCCAGCTTCATCTTGCTGTCATGGATCTCTGTGATGCGAGACTTGAGCTTCTCCGAGTTCATGAGGATCCTGGGAGGGAGAGGGGGGGTTTAGGCTGTGAGCCAGAGTGGGGGAGGCGGAGGAGGCAGCCTGCCAGCTCCAGCCCACAGCATGCTGCTGGAGAGACAAGGAGTCCGCGTGCCTCGGCTCTGTGCTGAGCCAGGAGGATCCTTCCAGCCCCTGGGGCCCTTCTCCAGGCAGGGCAGGCCACCACCACCCCCATCCTCACCGTTGCACCTCCTTCTCATTGCCCTCCCTCCGGAAGCGCTCGATGTACTCCTTGCTGCACTTCTCCTGTGTCTGACACTGCTCCTCAAAGATCTTGATGGTCTCATTGAAGGCTTCAATTGCCGTCCTCTTCATCTGCAGCTCCTGGGGAGAAAGGAGAGAAAAGCTGAGGAACATTTCTGTACAATTGCATCCCCTCTCTCAACTTCCCAAAGCAGCTCTGTCCTTCCTGCAGGCAAAATTCCTCCCTCTTCAAAGCCCGTCCTCTGGGGTGTCCTTGCAAGTCCATGAGCTGACAAATGGGGCAACAGGTGCCCCATCTCTGGTCTCCCCTGTGCATAGCAGGGTGGCTGCCAGCACTCAGGGGGTGACAGAGCAGCCCTGGGAGGTCTCAGGTAGCCCATGGGGAAGGGACTGCCCACATACCTGGGACGTGCGCGTGTACTCCTCATAGAGCAGGTCGTACTCCCAGCTCTTGTCCTGGTACTGCTGGTGATAAACCTTCAGCTGCTCCCCCACAGCTTCCACGCTGTCCTCCTTCACCACCTGGTCCTGCCATAGGCACAGCCTCAGTCAGGACCTGCTCCAGCTGGTCCCACAAAACCCCACAAAATATTCCAGCACACAGGGAGAGGGATGGGACACTGTCATCTACCAAAGGGGCAGGGATGGATGAACACGTGCCCCTGGTTCAGGCTGTGCTTGCCAGCCATGCCCCTGCAGCACAAGGCCTCACCTGCTGGTACTTGGAGATGGGGTAGAGCAGCCTGGTGTCCAGCTTGGCGTTGTACTGGGCGAGTGACTCGTGCCGGTAGTGGGTGATGAGCTCCACCACCGAGCCGAAAGTCAGGGGCTCCGAGAAGCCGTACTTGCCTTCCCGATGGAAGATCTTGATCAGCTTGTTATTGCCTCCCTTCCTGTAGTGGAGAGAAGAGGGCACTTAGCACCACCCCAGCACCCTACACCAGCCAGAGACCTCGGCATCCCTGCAGCTGGAAACACAGAGACGTATCCCCAAGAGCTGCACCCCTCTGGCTCCCAGAGGATCCCAAAGCCCTACCTGAGTGTGAGTGTGTATTCCCCCTGGATCTTGCTGGAGGCATCACGCACCAAGAAGGTCCCATCTGGTGTGTCCCGGAGCTTCTCGTTCACCTCCTCCCTGCAAGGAACGGGATTGTCATGGCCTGGGAGGTGGCCCCAAGGCTCACCTGATGGACAGGACATCCCAGGTGTGAGCTGCCAGTCACCTCCTTACCGAGAAATGTCCCCCCAGTACCACTCAGCGTCCTGCAAGGGAGCGTTGTTCCCGTTGGCCAGGCTGGCTGCGCTGGGCTTTGGCTTTGGTGGTTTGGGAGGCAGGGCTGTGAGAGGAGGAGGGATGAAACAGGGTGAGCCCAAATCCCAGCTCCCCACTGGCAATCCCTCAGAGTGCTGAGTCCCCCTTCCCTGCAGTGACTGGCCCAGGAAGGCCTCTTGGCCACCATGTTTCCTGGAGCTGCTCCAGGCACATCTCCAGCAGCTGAACACCTTGAGCTGGCCTCCAGGCACAGCTGGGCTATCGAAACACCCTCAGCAACCCAACCATGGGGGCAGAGAGTGCACACCCACAAATGCCAGCGCCTCACGGCCCAAGGAAGGGGTATCTCAGTACCTGGAGGCAACTGTTCCGGCTCCAGCTCCTTCGTCTGCAGAAGTGTCTCCAGAAACAGCACGGAGAAGTCAGGGCTCAGCTCTGGGCTGCAGGGAGAGAAGAGACAAGTTAAGAACAGCAGTTGTGGGGTAGAATATGGCACTGCTCCCACGTCCTCTGGCATCAGCTGGTTCATCCCCAGGCTGACAGGGCAGCAAAGGCTCTGTCCCGGCTCTGAGTCCCACCTCTGTGTGCTGCCAGCAGTTTAATTCCACGTGCAGCCCAGCAGGTGCCGTGGGCAGCCCTGCTGTTGCAGGCTGGACTCCTTGTCTTGGCAGGCACAGTGGCCAGAGCTGGGAACACTGCTGGGACCAAAAGCCTCACGTACCTGGCGCCAGGCAGCCGGAGGAGAAGGGGGCCGAAGATCTCTCCCAGGGCCCGAGGGTGGAGGCTGTTGCTCTCGGCCTGCTGCGATACCTTCCCCAGATGCCGGAGCAGGAACTGCAGGGTGAGCGTGTTCTGGAGCGGGACCGCAGGCGACTCCAGGGCCAGAAGCAGCTGCTTCCGGCAATTCTCCGGCTGGGGGATCTCTGGGGAGAGAACAAGACACGAGGGAAGAGCTGGGACAGCCGGCACCACTCTCCACGCTCCGGCTGCGTCACAGCACAGGAGCGCTGTCAGCAGCGGGGCCGTGTGCCAGGCCCCACAGGGACAGGGCTTATTTTAATATCCCAGATGTGTCCACCCCACCCAGATGGCCATTCCCAAGGCAGCCAGGGGAGACCTTTACCCTGCAGGATGCGAAGGATATCTCCATGCACTGACACTGGCACCACAGGGGAGGGCAGGTCCTGCAGGTAACCTCGCAGTGCCTCGCCCAGGGAGTGCACGTCCAGGGGCTCCAGGTCACCCAGGGTCCAATCTGTCAGGGCACAGATTTCCCATTGGAGGATGGATACAACACTGGGCACCCAGCTGGCAGTTCTGGTGCTGTCGACACCCACCCCAGAAACACATGAGCCAGCTATCATGAGAGCTCACCAGCACCACGAGGGAGCTCAGGCAGCCTTCAGGCAGCTCATGTGACTGTGCATGTGCACCCCAGAAATAAGCTGGCTCTGGGAACCCCAGCAGCTCCCCTTGGGAGAGGGCAGAGGTCATTCTGGGTACCCACAACCTTTGCCCTGAGCCCCAACACAGGAATTCTGGGCAGGCATAGCTTGGGCAAGAGTACCACTACTCCCTACCAGCAAGAGTCGAGTGCAGGCTGAGCAGCCGCACACTGAACCCAATGAGGAAAACATTCCTCGAACACGGGATGTTGGGGAGCACATAAAGCCTGTCCTGAGAGCACAGCCCGGGCTCACAGCACCGTGTGGTCGGGGTTTGCAGGAAGGTCTGCGGGAGGGGACTCGCCAGCGTGGTGCCGGATGAGGCCCCAGCCCAGCGGAGAGGCAGACGGCTCCCAGGGCTCCCCGGCAGAGACACGGGCTGCCGGCACCGCGGAGCCAGGGCTCCACCCACCAAGCCGAGCTGAAAGATCCTCCCCTGCTTATTAGTGGCATGACAGAGCCACAGAAGCCTCCAGCAGCCCATCAGCAGAGCACCCCAAAGACAGCGGGGGACAAGCACGGGGGTTCCCTTGTTTGCCTGCGAGTCTCTCAGCCAGCACCACATCCCTTTGCTGCCCCCCACGGATGGTGCCAGGAAGCCCCCCTTGTCCCATCCCTTCCACGCAGGACAAGGACGTGTTGGGATGGGGACAGCCCAGCCCCAGAGGCAGCGTGCTGGGAGTCAGGAACTGCCGGGGACAGGCGAGCCTGGCCTGGATTGCATTACTGCTGGCGCTGTCACATCCACTAATCTCCTCCATCTGAGCCGATTCGCCTCCACCGCGCCGAGCTGGTTCTTACCGGTTCTCAGCGCCTGCCTCAGTTCGGAGCCAGATGTCCTGTACAACATCTCGCTGTCCAACCCTGCGGAAGGGGGGACACTGCTGTCAGCTCCAGCACAGGCACTGTTTCGGTGCCAGCCGGGCAAGGGCTGTGGCACAGCAAACCGCGCCTGGACCGTGTCCAAGCCAACCCCCCTGCAGAGGCTGCTGCGGCCCCCTTGGTCCCCAAGACACCCGGTTCAGTGGCATCATTTCTCCACCATGGCACAGATCCAGGCTGGAAGCAATTCCCAAACCCCAGCACCCACCCAAGTGTGTGTAGGTGCTCAAACCAAACACCCTCACGGGCCTCAGCAGCTCAACCCAAGGAGGAACGTGAGAACAGCTGTGTCCTGTGTGTCCCACAGAGCTCAGCTCTCACTGTGGGGTTTTGGGGTGTATCAGCACTGCCCCCTTACCTTTCTTCTCAATAGCTTCCACCAGCTTCACCAGGAGCGGCGGAGCAATCTCGGGAGGGCTGAACTGCTCCTGCAAGTCTGGGAGAGGAGACCCTGGGGGAGAGGGAGAGAGAGAAGGGCTCAGCACCAGCTCAGCCCTCAGCAGCAGAGCTGGGCCAGGGCACAACCCAGGCAACTCCCAACAGGAGCAAGGAAAGCTGTGGCCCCTGCTGTGAGGCTCTGGCCCAGGCAAACCCAGCATGGAGCCTGCAAGGAACCTGCCCAGGAGCCAGCACAGCACTTGTTGAGCTCCAGCCCTGACTGGGTGTGCACAGGGAGATATCTACTGCTCTGTGCAGAGGCTTGGAGATAGTGTGGTCGCCCCTGGGGACCCGTACCCCCCCGGGCAGGCAGCACAGGGGTTACCAGGGCTCCTGGAGCACAGGGCTGGGTCCCTGCCCAGCACAGGGGCTGCGCAGGACTGGCAGCAGAGCAGGGCCAGGGAGCTCGCTCTGCTCGGTGGTGAGCTGTGATTAATCCAGCGATTCAGACAGAACGCCATGTCAGCAAATTCCTGCCCTTGATTGCTCGTTTAACATGGAAACCGGCCCTGTGCCTCCCCCTCCCCGTGAGCCCACAGCCTCTGTGCAAGCTGCTACAGGGCACAGACAGCCCGTGGCACGGGACCAGAGTCCCTCCATTCCTGGGGGATCTGCAGCCCCGTGTCGGGTGGTATTTCACTGTCACATCCAGAAAATCTTGAGGTTCTGGCTTCAGGCACCCCCCTCCCCTGTGCATGCCAGGGCAGGAGCACGCAGGCCTGGCTGAGGAGCTGCCAGCAGGAGGTTTGCCGAAGGACGAGCAGTGCCAGGCTCCATCCCGCTTCCCAAGGAGCACCAGCCGGAGCAGGAGGTTCCTCCAGGCTGGTCCACAGCACCTGGCAGACCCTGGGGAGCCCGCAGTGGGTGAGGACACCTAGAACACACTCCACTCTGCAGAGGCAGAGCCAAGAGGCTGCTCCCTGTTGCGAAACAGCTCCGTTGTCATGGATCTGACCCGAACTCGCCTGGTGTGGTCTCACCACAAGGCGCAGCAAGCTGGAACTGTGCACCCAGCTCAGCCTCCTGCACCCACGGCCTCGAGGGGAGACAGAACAGCCATGGGAAGTGAAGCACACGGGTCAGGCACCCAGCAGCTCTGCAAAGGCCTGTGCTGCTGTGGAGCTGGGGGACAATCCCCCACTGGAGCGAGCTCCTGGGCACAGGAAGGGGCCCAGCGTGGTGCGGGTCAGCGTGGGGAAGCTGCAGGCAAGCTTCCAGGCTGGCAGCTCCCAGCCTGACCCTTGGGAAGGGCTGAAAGGAGAGTAAATACTGGCGCTGCCCACGTGGCCCGGCCGGGAATGTGCTGCTTCAGCAGGCAGCAGCTTGTCTTTTTTTGTCAGGCACAGAGCCGGAGCCAGCAGCAACTCCTGAGCCTGCCGGGCCTCCGGGCTGGGCCGCCGCGAACAAGGCTGCTCACAGCACGGCCCGGGCAGCTGCGGAAATATTCCCGAGCCGCATTTTCCGCTCGTGTTCTCTGCGGAAGGCAAACACCAGCAGCTCGTAAATCCACTGGCAGAAGGCGCTGGGTCTCGCTGCTCCGCGGGGCCGGCCCCGCTCGTGGGACAGCTGTGGCGCTGGCCCTGCTCCACATGTGACACTGAGGGGCTAAGGGGTCTCTGCCAGCCAGGGCAGGACCTGGGAAGCAGGGAAGGAGCTTCATGGGGCTGTCAGGAGACGGTTCTGCACCTCCTGAAGTGCACATCATGAAGAAATAAGACAGGCTTGGCTCAAATACGGTTTTTCCATTGCAAAAATGTGTCTCCCCAGCAGAACGCAGAAATAAAACATCACAGAATATCCTGAGCTGGAAGGGACCCACAAGGATCTTCAAGTCCAGCTCTTAAGTGAATGGCCCATAGAGGGATCAAACCTTCAGGCTGAGTGTAAAACGGCTCTGGGTGTTTGAACTGCCTCCTTGTTGGTCCTGCCTGTGCACGGAGTGGAGGTTGACTCTGGAGATGCCCCCACAGGGGACGGAGACAAGGCTGGCACTGGTCTCATGTGCCCTGGTACCACACCCTCCATCCCTGGGCAGGATGCACAGAGGCTGGCTTTTGGTTTCCTTCCCAAATTTGTCTTTTCTGTGTTTTAGGAGCTTTGGCACGTATCTTGTTCCATGTCCCAGATACGTCACCGGTGGCTTTGACCACCCAGACACACCTCCACCAAGCCCTCTCGAGAAGAGGGGAGAGCCAAGGAGGGCAGAAATCCAGCCCCCGAGGGAGCGCCGGGCCTCACGCAGGGAAGGCCAGCACATCCAGCACAGAGCACATCCCGGGCTCCTGAGAGGAGCAGCTTTCTTGGAAAGGCAGGTTGCGAGCGGGATGACTCAGGTCAGGCTGTGGCTGCCAACCCAAACGCACGCAGGGCCCGGCTGCATTCCCACCCTGCGGAGACGTTTCCTGGGGCCGCCCCTCCGGCTCCGGCAGCAGGAGCGAGGGAGGCAGCTGCAGGGAGCCACACCAGCCCCACAACCCCGATTTCGTAAGACCCCAGAGGTGTTTTCACACAGCCAGAAGCATCTGCTGGGGTAGCCGTGGCTCCGAGGCAGAGAGGGATGGGGAAGACGCAGCACTGCCAGCTGGGAGCGTTCCCTGGCACCCTCCAGCTCCTGCTGCTGACCCCACTCCTCCCATGTACACCAGCATGAGGTCTTCTGCAAGGCATGGGAAAGCAAAGCGTGGCTGTCACTCCTCAGAGAATCACAGAATGGTTTGGATTGGAAGGGACCTTAAAAGATCACCCTGCTAAACCCCCCCTGCCTTGTGCAGGGACATCTTGCACTAGATTAGGTTGCTCCAAGCCCCATCCAGTTTGATCTGGAACACTTCCAGGGATGGGGCAGCCACAGCTGCTCTGAGAAACCTGTGCCAGGGCCTCACCACCCTCACATTCAGGAATTTCTTCCTAACATCTAATCTAAATCTCTCCCTCTTTTAATTTAAAATTTCCCCCTTGTCCTATCACTATCTGCCTGTATAAGAAGCGTCTCTCCCTCTTTTATACAGCTCCCTTTAAGTACTGGAAGGCCACAATAAGGTCTCCCAGAGCCTTCTCTTCTCCAGGTGAACACCCCCAGCTTTCCCAGTCTGGCTTCAGAGCAGAGGGGCTCCAGCCTTAGGAGCATTTTTGTTGCCTCCCCTGGACTCACTCCAACAGGTCCACATCTTTCTTGTCTTGTCCAGACCCAGACTCAGCACTGCAGGTGGGGGTCTCACAAAGGAAGAGTAGAAGGGGGAAACCCGGGGGCTGCTGAGCCACAGGGTTTATGTGCCTGGGAGCCAAAAAAACAGGCTAAGAGCAGGCAGCTGCCACAGCTCCACGGGCAGGGCTGAGGCACTTTGGCTCTCCCAGACCGGGTCGGTGCCAAGGCCAGGCCGGCTGGGAGGCAGCTGCAGGTGCAGGACAGCCCATGCCCAGCCCCAGGGTGGCTGCCCGGGCCCCAGCGAGGGCTCTGCGACCCGCGGGGTGGGCTGGCTGCCAGGCAGACAAGCAATTAGCTCCAGTTCTCAGAAGTACTCTTTTAGACCCTGACTTTTCTCCTCTTGCCCAGAGACAAGTAATTGTGTCTCTCAGCAGGGCTGAGCAGCTCTTGGCAGGGAGCACTGCCCCAGGCGCTGCAGAGGCGGGGAGGTGGTGGTTGGGAGAGGTCAGGACTTATCCTGAAGGGAGGGAGCCTGGCAAAACTCAGTGGAGCATGGGGATCCTGGCTGGTTGCAGAACAGAGAGGGAGAAGGATCTTGGAGATGTTAGAGGGGGACAAGGCTTGTCCCAGGAAGCTCTGCTGAGCAGATTGACAAGCTGGAGGAACAAAGTGCTTTTCTCTGGGCCAGGACTGAGAGAGGCCAGCTTTTGCTTGCGACTTAACTGCTCTGCTGCTGGTGGGGCAACCCAGTGCTGCCGAGCTGAGGGGTCCACCACCGTCCTACGAAGCCACTTACACACTCTCATCTGTCACACAGCCAAGACTGGAGGTGTCCCAGAGCAACAGGGCACACAGCAGGGCTTACCTTGCTCCACAGCCTCGGGCAGCCGGCAGCCGCTGGCCCCCGGTGTGGCAGGCAGGGGTCTCTGCACTCGGGGCCGGTGTGAAGGGACGGCGATTTTCACCGGCCCCACGTACTCCACGTAGGTGCCAGGAAAGTCCCCCTTCTGCTTGGTGCGCTCGTTGACGCCCAGGATCCACCCGATCTGATTGGGGGTCTGCTCATCTCCATCTTTGAAGCCCAAGGCTTGCAGGGCGCCCTTGCTCACCACCAGGATGTCCCCGGGCAGCAGGTCAATGTCCTCCTCGCGCTCCTTGCGGTAGGGGTAGAGCGCGCGGTACTGGAAGCCGTCGGTGCTGCCCATCCTCTCTGCCAGGGGAGAAGGGCTCTGAAGGGTAAGGCAAGCACGTTCCAGGTGGGAGAGAGGACGGCCCTCAGAGGCAGCTCTCCCCCATCAGCACTCAGAACTGTCTCTGTGTGAAGGGGCAGCCCAGGAGCCTGGTCTGAGTGCCCTGGTGCGCTTAGGTGCAGCCCCTTTTCCTCAGCTTAAAACCACGATTCAACCAAATTATGGAGCAAAGGGAGAAGGAGACAAACATAATCCAGCACTGGTGAGCGGGCATGCAGCAAAGAAACCCGAGATTAGGGTCTGTTTCACCAAAAAAGCCAGGCTCTTGGAGTCTGGGGAGGAAAAGCACAGTAGGCTTCCAGCCGGGAATAGTGTTGCACGCTACCTTCCCCTTCCCAGTACCTGCAAAGAGAAGAAGAATTGTCACTGCACAGCCAGGCACCCCACACCCTCCCGACACGCCAACATTCAAACCAGGGGTTCACCTGAGAGAGGCAGGACTCGTTTCTCTCCTACCTAGCAGCTGATGCTGAGCCCTGGATCCAAGCAGGGCATGCTAATCCCAATTTACACTCCCAAAAGCAAGTGAGGAGCCAGTGGCTGTGGGCAGGAACGCTACCTCCTCTCTGCTACAGCCAGGCACCAGCTCTGCATCTCAAAGAGGTTCACCCCTGCTTCTTCGGCTTACCCTCCTCGCAGCACTTATGCAAACAAGGAGACAACAAATGGGACAAAACAGCCTTTATGCAGGATAACTTTTGCATACAGAAAAGGGTGACCCTGCACCCAACCAGCTGCAGGCCCTGAACAGGAGCAGAACAAACAGATTTAACCTTCCCTTGTTAAATCGATTAAATTTCACAGTTCACCTTTACATCTTGCCATGCAATCCCCCACAAAGGCATCTTCTGAAGGGAGCTGCCCACAAATGTAGGTTAACCATGCTTTCAGCAAAAGGTTTTCAAGATGCGCTGCCATTCCCACAGAGCAGCACTTCAAAGCTTTGCTCTGAGCAAAAAGTCAATTTTGAACTTTTCAAAAGCAGCAGCAGCAGCATCAAGCGCAGGCACAGGTTCTTTTTGCAGAGATGGAGGCAAAAGGAGTTAAAATAATCTTTAGAAGACTTCAAGTCTACTTAGAGCTCCTAACTGCCTTTCAGCTATTCAGAGAAAAATTGAATATGCTGCCTGCCCTGCCCAGAAATCCACCAAAAAGAATAAACCTGGGTTATAACATGTTGCTGAAGAGATGTACGAGCTGGGACATTCCCACCAGCCAGGCACGTCCTCTTTTCCCATCCCCTCCTGGCTGCACAGGCCAGTTTTCCACCTCCCTCAGGCAAATCCCAGAGTTCTGGTTCCCGCAGAAATGGCGTGCGGCCGAGGACCGGACCTACAAGGCACCGGGGCAACCAGAGCCCAGCCTTCCCAGGGACACCCTGGGCCTGCTCAAATGCTGCAGTCCTGTTAAAGGCTTGAGCTCTTTTGGCCCAGAAACCACCAAACCCAGCTCAAACTCTTGAGTCTCATCTGCAAACTATTAAGGAGCAGGAAGGTGCTTCTCAGGCCTGTGGGAGCCTGGGCAGAGGGAGGCGAAGAGGCAAAGAGAGCCAGGACACCCTTCCCAGAGGGGTCAGCGAACAACCAAGCATGGCACAAAGCCAAGGCTGTTCTGACTGCTGGTTGGACTCTGTGACAGGCACCAACGGTGGTGATCTGCAGGGTTTCAAAAGAACCCTTCTGGGCCAGCAATACCTTACAGTTCATATCAGTTACAAATCCCTCTTTCCCCCTGCACGTGATATCACCCCTGCACGTGTCGCCACACCTGCACGTGCTGCCACAAAGTCTGAGATCGGGGTGAGTCCCCGGAGAGGAGCCAGCCCCACCTCTCAGCAAGGCTCTCCAGCCCGGCACCAGGGCTCCTTCCCTTGACAAGGACAAAAGGCACAAAGAGGCCATGGCACAGGAAACCTGTGCAGCAGCCAGAGCCCGCACCGCCTGCCTGAGCTCGGGCAGGCGTCCCAGCCGGGCTGTCTTTGCCATGAATGAACAGGCACTGCCCACGGGGAGGTGAGGCACTTGCGGCCAGAGGCGGGTGGGGAACAGGATTGAGCCTGATCCAGCTTGCTGGAGAGCTTCTCCAGAACTCCAGGAGCAACACCAGACTGCAGAATTCGTGGAGAGACCCTGCAGAGGTTTCTGATGTTCACGGGGGAAGCAGCGCATACCAGCATGGCCGCTGTGAAAGCTCCCACCATGCTGGGATGGTGGCTGCAGGGAACTCGCAGCAGAGCCCACATTTCCCCAGTCCAACCAGCCCCAGCCAGGAAAATATTACCTCATAATCCAGAGCATAAAGAGAGATTTATGACCAGGCTCACTGGCTGCCCCTCTGAGTGCTGCCTGTCAAGGTTCCCTAGAGCAGAGTCGCCGTGCCCGAGGGCACTGTCTGAATGCCAAGGGCCTGAGTGGCCACTGCCCGCTGGGCACAGCACTGGCAGCTCCCCCTCCTCCCGGGGAGGACAGACCCCAGAGTGGCTCCTGCTGGAGAGGACAGACCCCAGAGTCACCCAGAGACAGCAGAGCCCAACCCCAGCAGGGTCGATGCTCCCCCGCAGGCACCCCCCAGCTTCCACCCGCGGATCCCAGCCCCGACTCCAGGCGCCTCCGACAAGCCGGTGCAGCTGAAGAGGCTGGAAGGACAAAACGCTCAGGCCTGGCAAACTTGTTCAGTAGCTTTTAAAAGCAGATCTGAGTGGAGGGGCGGGAAGAGGAGAGTGACTCTGGAGCACCGAGTGTCTCCAAAGAGCAGGTCCCACAGCTTCTTCCAACCAACTCCTTCCACAACCTTCTTCCCTGGGGTGGGAACACAGGCACAGCTCTGTGCCACCGCGCTCTGCACGTCCCAGCAGGACAATGGGCACACAAAAAAATTCCAGAACTCAGAGCCAGGCTATTCCTGGAGAAGCCTCACCTGCTTTCCCCACGCTTAGCCCAGGTGGGCACTGAGTGCTCGTGAACACGAGTGAGGAGCCCCCCAGGAGACCCAAATCCTCATGGCTAATGCCGGCACCGTCCTCTCCGGGGGCAACAGTTGTCCTCTGTCCTGCCACGGACCCAGCTTTCCTTGGCTGAGGTGCAGGAAAGCTCTGCACCCTCGGAGAGCAGCTGACAGAGTCTTTGGGGATTGGGAACACACATTTCCCAAAACCCTGGAACAGCTCTTTGGAGGGAAGGCAGCGCCGAGAGGCCGGGACACGCACCAGCCTGTCGGCTGGAAGCACACCTCCGAGCAGGAGAGAGGCAGCACCTTGCCAAAAGATTTCTGCTGGGCCCAGCTCCAGGTTTGCTCGGTTCTCGGAGAGGAACCTCGTGTGTCTGTGCTGGCGAGCACTTGCTTAGTTAGGCTGCTCTGAAAATCCCATGCATCAGACAGCTAAATACCTTTGGTAAATCTATCTCAGCGCCCAGAAACAATCCCTCAATTCATTAACTGCTGTCAATACTTTCTTTGTTTAATACATCGGTTTGAAACAAAAAACACATTACGAGTCTTTTTTTCTGTGCCCAGCACATAAATAAAAGCATCTTAACATTTTAAATGTGGTTCCTGTGCTTTTTAACCCAGTTCCAAATGTACTTCAAAGTGCAGCTTGACTTGAAGTGAGACTGAGTTACTTTCCTTCCAGAGAGGGGGAAAGAATGCATAAAAATATTTAAAAGAATATGCTCACAACAGTATACACAGCTCCAACCTCTCCAAGTTATATCAGATCCACAATGAACAAAACAAACATCATATCGAGTTCGAACTGCAAGCTACAGGCAAAAAGAACAAACTTTTCGTTTAATAAAAGGAGAAAACAGAACAATGCAATGATGGATGGGAATAAAAGTGGACAGGGAATTGCCTGCCATGGTGACATCTGCTGCTGCATCACACCCTTCTGACCCCCGCAGCCAGGACAGCTCTGATGGCCTCAGCTCCTGAAGCTGACAATGGCAAGCACATCACAGGTCATCCTGTGCCCACCAGCACCCACAACACCGAGTGGCAGAGGCAGAGAGGGCAAGAGCTTGGCAACCCCTGATTCATGGTCAGGACAAACAGCACAGCAAATCCCTGTGCTCCCAGGCAGCTTCCCGGGCCCGCTGCCTCCCCAGCAGGAACAATGACTGGAAAAACATCTCGCGAGGCTGGAGCCATGAGCGAGGCCGTGGAAGAGGCAGCAGTGCCACGAGGAGCTGTGGGGGAAGGAGCCGGGAGAGCCTGCAGGGAGCTGGAGCGGGCGGGAAGCGGAGCTGGACACGCTCCAGCAGCTGCCCCTGGGGAAGCGGCCAGCAGAGCAGGGAGAGCTGGAGCCCGGGCTGGCCACGGCGCTGCCAAGCCAGCTGGTATTTCCTTCCAAACAGGGAAAAGCTGCAGGGGAGGAGGGGAGTTATGCCTGAGCCGTGCCCCAGCCAGGCATGGGACAGCCGAGGCTGTTTTCACCTCTTCTCTTCCCCAGAAATGCTTCCCAGCCAGCCAGCAACAGATCCCCAGGAGCAGCAGCTCCTGCCCACAACCACAAGCCACCCTTTGCCAGGGACACAGAGCATTTACTGCCCATGCCTGAGTTTCATTAAATATTTTGCTTTATTCACCAAAGCCCGAGGAAGTGAAGGAATATCTGAAATATTTCACTGAAAAGGTCAATGTCATGATTTAGCAGGGACACGAGGAGCTGAATAAATCAGGACAACCAACACCTTCCTTACTTTTGGGAGACCACTGAAGGTCCCAGAGACTTCTTGCTCAAAGTCTGGACAGCATGAGACCACCTCAAGCAGCCTGCACACCTTCTCCAAGACTTCTCATACTGTCCAGAGGCTTCTCCTGACACTGAACTTCCCTGCTCCAGCTGAAGCTTGTTCTTTCTTAACCACCTCATAAACTTTCTCCTCCTGCCTACAAGAGCTTTTTACTTGGCCAGAGACTTTTATTTGCTGGCAGTGGGCAGAGAAGGACCCAGCACCCAACACCAGCCTCATCACCTCACTCCAGGCTGCTCTTACACCATCCCCCATGCAGCAAGAACACACTAATTCCATTTTAGGAGCATTCATGGAGTTGGCTTTAGGGATATAGAAAGCCAGGAGCTGTATTTTGGCAAAAAAATTACAGTTCTAAAAAAAACCTGAGTACATGAAAAAAAAAAATCCAACTGCTCTTGCTAACTTATCTGCTTAAAATCACATTCCCCAGGGTATTTGGAATTTATATGATTTATTAGCAGCTCTGTACAGCTCAGCAATCACATGAAGTAACCGACGAGGTAAGAAGCACCCAAGTTAATAGAGCAGCATGATTTGGATATTGGTGAGAGAGCCAAGACCTTCCAACTTGAGAAATCCACCATCCCTTCCTCTGTCTGCTTTTCATCTTCCATTACCCAGCTACTTTAGCTCCAAGCTGCGGCTTCAGAGATTCCCAGAGGAATTAAAAGAGCCCTCGATATTATAAATACTCTTTTTCATTGTAAACACACCCCGGCACTCAGAGCCCTGACACGGCTCCAAACTGGCTCCGCAAACCACTCTGCTCCTCGCCACATTCCAGCTGAGCCGCGCTTTCCCTTCCAGCCCAGCGCTTTTGTCCAAGCGAGACCCAACTGCAGGCAGAGAGGATTTTCCTGCGTGCTTAAAAACCTTGCTGCAGCGAGATGGGAACGCGGGGTTTTGGGGCAGAGATCAGCTTTAGGAGGAACGAGTCCGTGCCACGAACCGCGCGGGCAGATGGAAGCACGAGCTGCCCACGTCAAAGAGAGTCACCAAAGAAACCAAACCGTGGCTTCGGACTTTCCCACATCGTGGAAGGCTAGAGCAGAGCCCAATCCAGCCTCGGGGACACACCAGCCCTTGGCATGGCAGGGAAGGGTGGGGGAATGGCCAGGAAAGCAGTGATTTAGGCTATATTTACTCAGCTGTCTCCATTCTCTGCTCTCACAGAGAAAGTCACAGGGCCAGTTCCCCAGCGGCTCCAAGAGCTGCTTGGGAAATCAAAGCCGCGCATTAATGGGAGGAGAGGCAGCCACGGCTCCATTGAAAGGCAACGCTGGGGCCGCTCCAGCTCTTCACAGCTCTCATTTTTCGACAGTTTTGCCCCCTGACTTTATCTCCCATCAATCACAGACCCCCCAGTTTAGGAGGTACATGACCATGGGAATCTTCCTCCTCAAGGGGCTGAGAAACATCCACAGGAAGAGGAGAAATGCAATGACCAATCTCCCTGGGAAGCAGTGGGGGGGCTCATCCCAGAGCCAGGGTTTGGGGGATGCTGTGTTAAGACACCCTTGGGCTGAACTTGGCACATCCCTGGGGCACCAGCTCCAGCCTGGGAACTGCTGGGACCAAACTGCCCCCGGGCAGGGGGAACAGAGCTGGGCCCCAGAGAGGCCACTCTTCTCTGGCTTCACCGCCCCTAGGGGTTCCCCAGGACTCTCGGTAACGGAGACTGCACTGTGCTGAGGGGGTCCCTGCACTGTCATCACTGTGGGGACAGGGGCACAACGGGCAGAACCGTGATGGTACTGCTGGGTTGGCACCGGAGGGATCGGGGGGCACGGCCCCGGCACTGGGAGAGGGACAGCTCGGGGTGGGGGCATCGGGAGGCACAGCCCCGGCACCAGAGGGGACAGGGACAGCTCGGGGGGGGATCGGGAGGCACAGCCCCGGCACCAGAGGGGACAGGGACAGCTCGGGGGGGGTTGGATCGGGAGGCACAGCCCCAGCACCAGAGGGGACAGCTCGGGGCGGGGGGGTCGGGAGGCACAGCCCCAGCACCAGAGGGGACAGGGGCAGCCCTGGGGAAACCGGGGGACACAGTCCCGGCACTGGGAGGACACAGGAACAGCCCTGGGGGGAGCGGGGGCATAGCCCTGGCATCACGGCGAAGCCACACCGCAGTGGTACTGCCCTGGGACACCCTGAGCCGGCAGCTCCCGAAGGGTCCGGGGACATCCTCAAGGCTGTGCCATGAGGAACAGAGCCTCGGCCAAGGGCCCACCTCGGTGCTCTCCGCTAAGCCCCGGGGCGCCTCACGCTGTGGGGGTCCCGACGCCCACCCTGGGCCTGCTTCCGATCCGGGCCCGCTCTCCCTAGCCCCGATCCCCCCGATCTCGATCCCGCCGCTCCCGGCCCCGTCGCACCTCTCCGCCGGCCCCATCCGCCGCCGCTCGCCTCCAGCCCGCTGCTGCCTCCGGCCCGGCAGAGCCTGGGACAGGCCCGAGCGCCGCCGGAACGGCCCGAACCCGCCCCGGAAACAGCCGACAGCAGCCGAGAGAGAACGGAACTGCCCGAATCTATCCCGGAAATAACCGAGAGCAGACGACAGAGGACGGAGCTTCCCGAAGACTCCGGCCCCGCCCCTCCCCTGGCCCGATCGCCATCGGGGCCCCGCCTCCCGCGCGGGCCGCTCCGGAAGGAGCCGAGGGGACCCGGAGGGAGCGCTCGGCGGCGCCCCCTGGTGGCGAACGGAGACGGCGCTGCATCGAGCACCGGGGCCGGCAGCGGACCGAACCGGGATCGAACCGGGATAGAACTGGGATCACACCGGGATCACACCGGGAACAGGGCACAGCAATGGAATTGAATTGGGATCACACCGGGAATGGGGCATAGCACCGGGATTGCACCAGGATTCAACTGGGATTGTACCAGGGTTGAACGGGGAACGGGGCACGGCACCGCGACGGCACCGCGAATGCACTGGGATTGCACCGGGAACCGCGCACGGCACCGGGATTGCACCGGGATTGCACCAGGCACTGGGACTGCATTGGACACCAGTATTGCACCGGGAACAGGGCACAGGACCGGGCACTGCACCGGGCACTGGACATGGGGCACTGCAGCGGGACTGCACTGGGCATGGGGCACCGGGCACTGCACCGGGTCAGAGCCTGGGGCACAGATTTGGGAATGGGCCATGACACCAAGCAAGGGGCACTACCCTGGGCTCCGGTCACGGCGCTGAGACTGCACCGTGGGTGTGGGACACTGCTCCGGGCACCGGCACCGCACTGAGCACCCACAGCTGGGACCCGGTGCCGAAGCCAGGCTGGGTGCCAGCCATCCCGGTGCCACTGCAGGGTCACCTCCCCTCCCCTCCCCTCCCACCTGTGCTGGGACTCCCCCCTTGCCATCGCCCCCAGAGTGGGCACTTGCTGCCCTGCACGCTCCAGCTCCATTGGACACCTCACTCAGCGCAAGGGACAATTTTAATCCAACATAAAACTTCCCGAAGGTACGAACAGAGCCGGGCACTGGGCAGGAAGACACAGTCCCCTTGGCTTTTAAGACATATTCCATTAAAAAAAAAAAAAAAATCCTCTTCCCACAATATCCACACCACCGGTGTGCAGCCAAGCCCCCCTCATCCCACCGTGCCAGTGGGCAGGGGGTGCCCGGTGTCTCCCCAAAACCCCGCTGCCTTTCCAAGACCTTCATACAGAGAATGGAGGGAGAAGCAAAGGAAACACGGAGCAGCTCTGGTTACTCGTTTTTGGGGGCGGGGTGGGGGGTTAACAGCACCAGTCGAACGGGAGAAGCGGGATACGGCGCCTGGCACAAACCACACGTGCACAAAAGAATCCAACACGCAGCCCAAAAACCACCGGGGGCACGGTGATGCCTGATGGCAGCGGGGTCGGCAAACCAGGGATGTCCCCCCTGTCACCCTCACGGTACCAAACCACGGCGGCGGGGCAGGGGAAAGCCAGAACATGCATCAACAAACGGAAAGGTTTATCATCCCAGAAAACGGTAGAAATGGGGGAGGAATGCTGGGTGGAGCTGTTGTTTGTTGGATAAAGAGCAACGGGGCGGGGGGAAAAGAAAGGGATTAAATTCCCAAATTACTGGTGAAGCAGCACAGGTGCTCGCTGGGGGTGATTTTTAAAAAAAGAAAGAAAGGAAAAAAAAAAAAAGATAAATTTGGATTTTGTAGGTGTCTGTGCACTGACCAACAAACTTCACAGGGTTTTGTGTGAGAGAAATGGAAAGAGCAAAAACTGACGCTAAAAATCCAATTAATATTCCTGTCTGGGGAATGTCTCAGTTTTCCCCACCTGGAAGGACCAATGGAGTCAGGTGGCTATAAAATCTCAAATTAAAAGAATTAAATCTTTTTTATATCTCCTACAAGCTTATAAAATGATCCGTATGCAAAGAATATCCCACCCCTCTGCATCCCAGCCCAGAGCACCAGCATTTGGGGGATGTTGTTGTGGATTTGGGGTTTCGTTTTAATTTTAAATAGTAGAATTACGGGGTTCTTAGGAGATCTGGGGTGTTTCCAGCTAGAATTGAAGTTAAAAAGTAGGGAAAAGCGAGTGGGTTAGAAAACAGTGGGCTGGGAGCTGGGAGACGCACGGGAAAGGCTGGGACTCCCAGAGCTGGGTTGGCCCCTGCGACAGTCCTGCACTGCCCGTTTAGCTTATAAAAAGTAATAAATTAATTAAGGAATATTTGCATCAAGTCCTTTCTGTACACAGAGGTTGGGGCCCAGCTGGGGAAACGCCGCTGCCGGAAAAGCTCCTGCGTCTCTATAAAAATATGAGCATCTTTCAGGGAGTACAAAAAGCCTTCCAGGGGGGCGAAGTGCTGGGGCACAGCCGGCCCGGCCGGGGTCCAGAGTGGCTCCAGGGATGTTTCTCTCATGGATTTGCCGCACAGGACTGGGTGCTGGGGATGCCACAGGGAGCCTGAACCATCCCTGGTGCCAGCGTGGGGCTCAGGCGTGCTTGGCCCCGCTCCACATGCCCCGGGGTGCCGGGAGATGAGCACCCGGCGGCTCCTGGCCCTGTGCTGGCGTTTGCCAGTGGCCGGGTGAGCCCTGCCCGCAGTTCCGCTGCTGCTGGGAGCCACGGTCCCGGTGCTCGCACCCATCCCACCACGGCAAGGAGATGCTGCTGTTTGGCTGCTCGGTGCTGCTGATGGGGTAGGAGCCCTGGCACTCCCACTCGGCCACCGCCGGCTCCTGCTCGTCGCTCTCCGAGCCCTGCACGGCGATCTGCGGGACCGTGCTGGGCTTCGGCTTCGGGGGCGGCTCCGCGCCGGCCCCGCCGCCGCCCTGGGCAGCCGTGCCCTGCCCTTCTTCGCTCTTGCCGCCGTCTTCGCTCCCTGCCGCCGTCTCCTGCTCGTCAAAACTCACTTCTTGAACCGCCTCTTGCTTCTTGAAGGAGTCCCGGCGCTCCGACAGGTTCAGGCGCCGCATCACCACCATCTCCTGGTCCCGGTCGTGCCGCTCCCCCAGGCGGGAGCTGGCGGGGTGGTACCCGTGCTCCCCGGGGTACGGCAGCGCGTCGCCCTCCCCGATGGCCTCCCCATCCAGCGTGGACATCTCCAGCCCCAGCTTGCGGCCGCCGCCCGTTTTCTTCTCGGCCAGGATGGTGACGATCTTCTCGGCCGACTGGACGCGCTTGAGGAGGGGGGAGCGGGGGCAGTCGGCGCTGCGGGGCCGGGAGCTCTGCCGGACGATGGTGGGGGGGGACAGGGTCTTGCCCTGGAAGGAATGGGGGGTTTTGGGGTACCCAGGGAGCGGAGATGGGGAGCGCTGGGGGGAAGGCGGGCGCTGGGCCGAGGAAGGGGTGCAGGCCAGGGGCGAGGGGGGGATGCTGCTGGTGGATTTGCGACGTCCCACTTTGTAGCGCGGCCCACCCAGTTTGGGGGCCAGCCCGTGCAGGGAGCTGGGGCGCACGTGGCCGGCGGGTGACGTTGGGGTGCTGGAGGAGGGAGAGGTGCTCTGAGGGGACACAGCATCTGCCGTACAAAGAGAAAAGGTCACTGTAGGGGTGGAGGGACACGGCCTCCCCGAGGGACACGCAGCATCCTGCCCTGCCCCCCCCCCCCGAGCCCACGTCCCCCCTTGGGGTACCTGAGGGCAGGTCGGGAGCGGGGCTGCGGCACGGCGTGGTGGGACCCGGGGACAGGCTGTGCGTGGGGGACTCCGGGAGGCTCTCGCTGGAGGACAGTGAGTGATGGAGACCAGAGGAGAAGCTGCGGCTGGTGTGCAGGACTGACGACTGCTTGGAGATCTTCTTGAAAAGGGATTTTCTCCTGCTGCAGGGACAGGGATAACTTTGGCTTCTCCTTAAAGCTGTTTCTTTCAAGTCCGCTGACCAGGTGGCAGCAGGACCAGACCCCACTGGACATCCCAGTATGGCAGATCCAGAGCATCCAACCCATGCTGGTAGGACCAGACACCACTGGACACCCTCATATGGCAGATCCAGTGCATTCCCCCAGTACCTCACACACTGGGACAAATGCCATTTCATCCCAGTTTTACCTACCTGTCTTGGCCATCCCTTTTCCTGCTCTTCTTACTCCTCCGTGCCATCCTTGTCTTGGAGCTATTTTTCCGTGCAGGACCGATTTTAATGGAGGTGTTTTCCAGGGCAGTGGTCCGCAGGGCCACTTTGTTCCCACTCTGGGGGATGGAAAACAAATCTTTGCAGCACCAGATCCCAGCCAGCTCCTGCCTCAGCTGCCAGCAAAGGCAGTGCCAGGGAGCTGCTGAATTGATCCTGGGAGAGCAGAGTGGCTCTGGTCACCCACCTTCAGCAGCAGCTCCACGACGTCCCGATGGACCAAACCCAGCACGGACTCGCCGTTCACGTGTGTGATGAGATCGCCTGCCCGCAGCCCGGCCTCCTGCGCGGGGCTCCCCTCCTCCACGCTCTGCAACCCAAATGCAGCAATTTTATTTGGATGCAAGCTTCCTCCTGGGGTTTTCCCACTGGGAAGGGCAGTGTCTGGCACCACTAGAGCCCAGGGCACGTACCCAGACCATGTGGTGGACGGTGTAGACGTCGCTGTCGCCCATGTAGACGCGGATGGCTCGCAGGGTGAAGCCGTACTTCTTCCCCGAGCTGTGGATGATGATGGGCGGCCGCAGGCTGGCGATGGCCAGCGAGGAGTCTCGGCTCGGCGAGGAGTCCCGGGAAGAGGGGTTGGACGAGAGGGAATGAGGGGAGATGGGGCTCATCAGGGCACTGCCACCGAAGTCATCTGCAAGCAGAAGGAGCCACCTCAGTCCAGCAAAACCATGTGACAGCGGCCATCCAGCAGGATAAAATCACACAGCACACAGACCTGAGGTGATGATGAGGGACAGGGCTGAGACGGAGGCAGATTTGGGCACACGGCTGCCCAGGGAGGCTCTCTGCCTCTCCGGCACATCCTTCTGGGTGCTCAGCCGACGGCCCCCGCTCGGCTCCAGGCTCCGGGGAGTCGAGTTCTTGGTGCCGGTGCTGTTGCTCCGCAGGCGGATGCGGTTCAGGCTGACGAGATCGGCTGCACACAGGAGAGGAGGGAGAGTTTGGGGATGTGGAGAAACCACCCCGTGCCATGCAGGACCCTGGCTGCTCCCAGAGAACCCCAAACTGGTGCCCGCAGCCCTACGCACCGGATAACGCCGACTGCTTCACCGCGCCGCCAGCCCCTGTGTCCGAGTCTCCCACCACAAACTTGGGTCTCTCTGGCTTGGAGGACGCCACGCAAGGGCTCTCATCCTCCGAGGAGAAGGCAAACTTGGGCATGGTGTCCAGGCTGAGGGTGCTGGGCAGTGCAGTGGGGCTGCGGCTCCGCTCGTGCCGGGAGGAGTATGGAGTGGAGCTGCCGGACGTCCAGGAGCGGAGGCTGCGTGGGAAGAGCAGGAGGGCTCAGGACAACCCAAGGTGGGCAAGGTGGGGGTGGCACTGAGCCACTGCAGCACCCCCAGGACATGCAAAATGAGCAAGGGGGTGGCACTGAGCCACTGCAGCACCCCCAGGACATGCAAAGTGAGCAAGGGGGTGGCACTGAGCCACTGCAGCACCCCCAGGATACATCCCACTGACCTCACTAAAATAACACAAACCCTCCAGTGCCATCACAAACCCGTGATGTCAGCACAAATCCTTGGTCCTGGCACAAACCCTCAGTGCTGGCACAAGCCCTGGGCCCTGGCAAGAGCCCCCAGCAGCAGTGCAGCCCCCCCACCACGCACCGGGGCTCAGCGCCCGCTGGCCGGCTCCTGTCCTCATCTCCCGAGTGCCGGTCCCACCGCTCCTCTTTGTCATCGCAGTGACTCCGGTCAGAGGAGGAGAGGCTGAGGGTGGAGTTGACCGCCAGGAATTCTGAGCTGCTGTACACCTGAGAAGGAGAGGAACCATCAGCAAGGAGTAGAATTTTGGGAATTTGGGTGCCCTGGTGTCAGCCAAGACACCAATGCTCGGCGCAGCCACAGTGTTTGGCGGTGCCAAAGCATTTTAGATGCTGCAGGAGGGGCTGGAGCACCTTGCTGAAGCGGTGGGAGCAGGAGGAGAACTGCCCAATCTCCACTGATGATTCCTCGTCGTTGGTTTCCTCATCCTCCGAATCCAAGTGACGATACCTCTCGGAGCGAGCTGAAAGCAAGAGCCAGAGGGGGAAGGGATGTCACCCTGCCTGCAGCACCCCACATCCTGCCTGCAGCAGGGCCAGGTGGGACTTACACCCATAGGGTGACAGCCCTGTCCCAAATCCCTGGGGAGTTTTGTGGGGAGGAAGCTTGATAAGGGTGAGCAGCCTGGAAAGAGGATTGCATCTGTTTTGGGACTTGGCTTGTACAGCCACCAGCTTCACCCAGGAGATTTGCATCGCCCATGGGAGCATCCAAAGTGCAGCTGGGATAATGGATTGGCAGAGGTGGAAGAGGGATGGGTTTGGCCTCACTGTCAAAGTAGCTGGTGTCATCCTCTGACTCCAGCTGGGGGATGAACTCAGCCTTCTGCCGCAGCAGCCCGTTCCAGTCCAGATGGAGGAAGAAGGAATGATGCTTCACCTCATGTGCACCTCCTGCCAGGCCAAGAAACCCATGTCAGGGGTATGGGGCAGGATCCAGGATGCTCCCACTCCCACCCCAAACAGCACAGCCTCTCCTCCACACAGAGCAAACAGCTTAAAAAAGATGGACAGGAGCCCTCTGCAGCCCTCCTGGGGGTCTTCAGCCTTTTGGAACTCTGAGCAGGAGATCTCCACCAAGCGCCCTCAGCAGGTAGGACATGCTTTGGACTCAAAGCCATGCAAATCTGATGGGAATCAAGGTGCCAAGTGACCCCCTGAGGGGACTGCCATGCATACCAGTGCCCAGGCGCTCGAGGGGACACTGCCTCAGCAACCGTGTGATCAGGTCCTGGGCATCTGCAGGGAGAGCCTCATCCCCTTCTGGCCACATGATTTCATCTGCAAGGAAAATGGAACAGGGGTTTGGGGTGGCTGGAAGGGTTTGGACACTTCTGGGCAACAGGAAATTCCCCTGGGAGCCGCAGAAGGGGAAGGGCCCTCCCAAAGTGGTGAGTCAAAGCTTGAGGAGCCTCCTCACTCTTCAGCCGAGTGTGACAGGAAGGAATGGAGCTTCCCACGTGTTAAAGGATGAGCCTTGGCTGCTGGGAACACAAACTTGCCCCTGACACTCACCACTGATGACCTGCCCGAAGAGCTCCTCGGGGGTGTCTCCGAAGAAGGGGACGCAGCCCACCAGGAACTCGTAGAGGATGATGCCCATGGCCCACCAGTCCACAGGCTTCCCATAGCCCTGGATGAGGATGACTTCGGGGGCAATGTACTCTGGAGTGCCACACACCTGTGTGGGAAGCAGGGGCTGACACCTCTGCAGTGACCTTTGCAGCAAATCCCGAGGTTATCTGAGACCCCAGCAGCGGCAGGTCAGCCATGTGGAGCAGGACCTCCTACCTGCTTGTCCATGAACTCCCGCGTGTCCTTCTCCATGTGCCCTTCGTAGAGGTTGGTGGTCATGTTCATCAGGCCAATCTTGGACAGACCAAAGTCTGTAAGCTTTATGTGGCCCATGGAGGTGATGAGCAAACTGCAAGAGAAGACAGACACCCCACAATGCTGCTGTTTGCTTCTGGGGAGACCTGAGATGGACCAGCTGCACACCTGATGGAATGGCACAGAACCAGTTTCTGGGGAGCAAAACCCATTCTGCCCTTCCCTCCTGGCTTTCCTTTCCCCATCCAAAGCCACCTCCACCCTTGTTCAGACCTGACCCACATCCTCACTTGTCAGGTTTGAGGTCCCGGTGGACGATGCCGTAGTTGTGGAGGTACTCCAGTGCAAGAACGGTCTCAGCAAAGTACATCTTGGCCATGTCAACGGGCAGGGGGCCCATGTTCTTCAGCAATGTGGCACAGTCTCCCCCTGTGGGAACACAGAGAGGTCAGCAGGATCAACAGGCACCCAGCCAGCCCCTCTGAGCAGCTGATCCCCAGGCACAGGGCACAAACACTCTCCTAGGCCGCCACCTTCATCAAGGAGATCAGGGTCACAAAATCATCTCCTTGTGCTTCCCTCTGCTGCCTGGAGCAAAGCAGGGCAGGAGATGTCCAGGTGGTGTCCTTGATGCTCAGACTTTGATATCCTCCCCTCCTCCCTGCACCGTCCAGCCCCCAGCCCTGCCCTCACCTTCCACGTACTCCATGACCATGCAGAGGTGTCGCTTCGTCTCGAAGGAGCAGAACATGCTGACCACGAAGGGGTTCTCGGCGAAGGTGAGGATGTCCCTCTCCACGAACACCTGCTGGATCTGGTTCCTCAGGATAAGGTTCTGCTTGTTGATTTTCTTCAGGGCGAAGCGCTGCCGCGTCTCCCTGTGCCTCACCAGGTACACGGCCCTGGAGGAACGGCTGCACCTCAACACAGGTCCTCCAGCCACCAGCACTGACCACCCCACACCGTGGGGTTCAGACAAAGAGGGGCTTTGGAGTTGTTTACAGATGGAGACAACTGATAGGAACTCCCCAACTCACCCATAAGCCCCGTTGCTGATCAGCTTGATGGTCTCAAAGTCCCCCTCGCAGGGCTTCCTCCGTGGGACGGTGACTGAAGGCTGGCTCTGAGGAAGACACAGGTTTTTAATGTAGGCAGGAATTCACCCAGCACCCTCATGTACCATTTCCAAAAGCTTCTTTCTGCCAGAGCCCTCTCCCAGTCACAAACCCCAAACCAGAAGCCCAAGATGCTCTGCAGATCAAGAGCCCACTCTGAGATTGGTCCACTCAAGAAGCCAAATGAGGGACTGTGAGATCTTCCCCTTCAATACCTCAATCACCCCTGGGGACAACCCAAAATGAACATCTCCCAGTCTAGGACAGCTGCAAGGAGCTCTGGTGCAGGGTGATCAGCAGGATAGCTGGAGGCAGCTGCTGGGACACGCAGGTGGGACCACACTCACCTCACAGGTGTCATCGTTCTCCGGTGTGATGGTGTTCCCACTGTCAAAGTGATCCAGCTGCCCCATTTCTGCAGAGGACAGGGAAGGTTTTCACTTTCCTCATACTCAACACCCACCAAAATCACCCCCTGCCCAACCCCTCTCCCCTCAAGCTCAGGCACCCCACAGGGATTTGGCCACGTGCTTTGCTATCGTATGGAGAAATTCAGGTCATGACGTTAAGAAGTTCAACACGAGGTTAAACATTTATATAATTCTTTTTTTTTTTTTTTTTTTTTTTTTTTTGATAGTCATTCCTGCGTTCTCCACGGATTATGATTCCCCCCCAGGGCCACGGATTAAGTGTTTTTGAGCTTAATCTGCTTTGCTGAACGTGTTGGAAGCAATAATAAGGGCTCTGGGGCTGGCCAGAAGGACTTGGCCATCATCCTGGTCCTGCTGTGACCTCCCTGCCATGACACCAGCTCAGCCCTACAGGTCTCCCTGACACCTCCCAGTGCTCAGTCATGATCATCACTGACCAAACTGGGAGTCCAAATCCTGCTGCAGACCTCAGAGCCCCCAGCCCAAGTGCTTCCCTACCCTCCAGTGGGTCCTTGACGAGCCCCAGTTGGCTGATAATGTATCGGGGAATGTCGGTCTTTATTCCCTGTCCAACTTTGGCGTGTCCTTCTGCAGCTTCCAGGAGATGGTAAAACTCCTCTGGGTCGAACTCCTGGATGGGGAAAACCAAGCACAGTTGAGGAGAGAGATTTTGCAAAGTTAAACTTTTCCTCTAAGCCTTGCAGGTGACACCTGTAACAGGGGACAGGCCCTAGATGCATCATTCCCCCTTCAATCCCCATGTCAAGGGTGATGGAAAAAAAAAAATGTAGCTCTGTGAGTTGGCCTTGGAAGGAAAACTAAGAGAGATGAAAAATTCATCAGGAACCAGAGCAAAAGGTCACTGCTTTAGAAATTCAGCAAATCAACAAAAAAAAAAA
>VWYO01027344.1:16723-27399 GCA_013400275.1 Rhadina sibilatrix | reverse complement strand
TGGCATGGCATGGGGCTGATATGGCATGGGGCTGGCACAGCACGGCATGGGGCTGGCACGGCATGGGGCTGGCACAGCATGGGGCTGGCACAGCACGGCACGGGGCTGGCAGGGCACGGGACTGGCATGGCACAGCACAGAGCTGACAAAGCATGGCATGGGACCCACATGGCACAGTGCTGGAACAGCACAGCACACCATGGGGCTGGCACAGCATAGGCCTGGCACAGCATGGGGCTGGCACAGCACACCATGGGACGGGCACAGCATGGGGCCAGCACAACATAATATGAAGTGGCACAGCACAGCACAGGGCTGGCATAGCCTGGAGGTGGCACAGCACGAGATGGCACAGCACAGAGGTGGTAGGGCACAGCATGGGGCCAGCATGGCCTGGGGGTGGCACAGCATGGCATGAGACCCACATGACCCAGGGCTGGAATGACACAACACAACATCAGACAGGAAGGCATGGGGCTGAGATGGCATGGGGCTGGCATAACACGGGGCTGGCAATAACACGGGCCTGGCACGGCATGTCAGGTTGTGGAGCTGACAGGGCAATGGTACATTCTGGGTTTGGCACAGTCTGCCTGGCTCGGTACAGCCCTGTATGGCACAGTCTGGCACGGCATGGCACAGTACAGCACATCATGGGGTTGGCAAAGGCTGGCACAGTCTGCCTGGCTCAGCATGTCCTGGCACTGCAGAGTCTGGCATGTCATGGCATGGCATGTCATGGCACAGCATGGCACGGCATGGCATGGCATGGCATGGCATGGCATGGCATGGCATGGCATGGCACAGCATGAGGCCTGCACAGCACAGCACAGGACAGCCCAGACCTGGCACAGTCTTTCTGGCTTGACACAGCCCAGCACAGCAGCACTGGCACACAGCTGATGGCCTGGGGCTGGCACGGTCTGCCTGGCACGGTACAGCCCAGCATGGCAAGGCCTGGGGCTGGCACAGCAGGGCATGGGATTGGGAGTTTGGTCCAGCCCAGGTCTGTCCTGGTTGCCACAGCACATCACAGAGCATATGGCCTGGGGCAGCACAGCACGGTCCAGCACGGCACAGCACAGCCAGGTCTGGCACAGCATGGTCCAGCATGGCATAGCTTGGCATGACATGGCCTGGTCTGGTTCAGCATGGCACAGCCCAGCTCAGCCCAGCCCACTCCTGCTGTCTGTTGCAGCCCAGCAAAGCCCAGCACGCTCCAGTTTGGCACAGCACGGTTTGATTTGCACCCCCACCCCATGCAGGACAGGGGGACGCACAGAGAGGGCACACGGAGAGGTGCCAGGGGACTCTCTGTGCCCCCAGCCCGGCCGTGCCCACGCTGTCCCGGCACAGGGACACTCCCGCCACCGCCGCCCTCCGGCCCCGAGCGAGGGCCACACAAGGAGCCGCTTTCTGCGGGAACAAGGGCACTCTGTGCCCGGCCCTCGGTGCCACCCGGCTCCACCGTCCCGGGTCACCCGCCCCGTCACACGGCTCTGGTGTCCCGGTGCCACCGCGCTCTCCTGCCTCACTGGGGCTTTGTTCTCGCGGCGCGGGGAAGGAGCGGCTCTGGGGACAAGCACAACAGACCCCCTCCCAAAAAAAAACCCACAAAAACCCAGAGAACTCCAGCCTTAGAGATTCACCCACTTACGGGCAGAGGATCAGAAGCGCGCTGTGTGCAAAAGAAAAAAAGAAAGAAAAAACCCAACCAAAACCCCCAAGACTCATCTTTCGCTTACCTTGCGCTTCTCTCCCCGCCGGGGCACGTGGCGCGGCCGCGGGACAGGGCTGCCCCCATCCCGGCCAAAAAAGGGGATAGTCTGCTCCCTTCCTCTTTTGTTTTTGGCGAAAGTGGGGCGAGCACTCACATCTGGGGCTCTGCCCTGCCCGGGAACGGCACAATTCTCGGCAAAGAGGAAACCCCAAGCGCGGGAAGCCGCGCTGAGCACCGGGGCTGCCGCCACGCCCGAGAGGGGCACCCGCGGGGTACCGGGGGTTTGGGCAGCCGGGAAGGGAGCCCCGGACCCGCTGTGGGACAGCCCGGGTGGGCCATGCTGGGGTGGCTGCTGGCGGCGCTGGCGGCGCTGGAGCAGGGCGGTAAGTGCTCCTGCGGTGCCGGGAGATGAGAGATAACTTCAGAAGACTTTCAATGAATGATTCGGGGCCGATAAGACCTGGGGAGCTCCCGGAGAGAGATGGAGATAGTCACCCAAAACCACAGGGACGGAGTAAAGATGTTGAATCCCCGCTGGCAGCGGGCAGGAGCCGGGGCGAGTGGCAGCGGCCAGCTCCGCATCGCCGGGGAGGGGGAACACGGGGGGCTTGGGGTGAGAACCTCCGGTGCAGCTGCTCTGGTTCCCCATTTGAGCAACACGGCAAGAAGGCGACCGCCACGCCACTGCTCCCTCCATGCACGGGATGGAGTTTGGGATGCAGGAGCCTCCAGCCACTGCCCTGCCCCGCAGGCACTGTGGCAGCCCACGTCGTCTCCTGCTGGAAGAAATGCGACAGAAACTCATTCCACTGCTCCTGGCCGCCCCTCGGCCCTGCCGGCAACACCTCCTACACCCTGAACTTCTGGTGAGTTGGGTAGCGCGGAGGGGAGGGGGAACCCATGGGATGTGTCCCGGATCCCACCCTGTGTCTGCTCCCTCCCCAGCTTCGAGAAGCAAAGGAAGTGCTGCCAGTTTGAGGTGGGCACAGTGACCGAGTACAGCCCGTACAAACTGTACACCTTAGAAAACACCACGGCCTGGGTGGAGGCACGCTGGGGGGACCAGGTCTACAGGACCCCCAACCACACCCTTCTCCTCGACAAGGCTGGTGAGTGCCCCAGGGAGCAGGCTGGCAGCCAGCACCAGCATTAAAAACTGCCCAGACCGCCCCAAAACGCCTCATCTTTCCAGTCAAACTGGATCCACCTCCTGCTGAGATGCCTTTCTCCAAGTCTGGTGGCCAGCTGAGGATGTGGGTGCCACGGAAACGGTGCAGCGGCTTGGAGCAGCCACCAGAGCATGAGGCTCGCTTCTGGAGGGTGGGAGACAGCAGCTGGACACAGGTAAAAAACGCTGTTTGCTGGAGCTGGCAGTGACTGACAGGACAGCCAGGAGCACCACGGCACCCAGGGAGTGTGGGGGCTCAGTGATGTCACTGTCCCCCCCAAACCCAGCTGTGTCCCATCTGTTTCTCTGCGTTATCGGCTCTGCTTTGGCCATGGGATCCTGCTGCTGCCCATAACAGGATTCTCAGGGATTACACAGACAAACCCCCAGATTATACTAATGACGACAATGGATCAAATCTGGATGCTTGTCCCCAGTGAAGCTCTCACAGCTGGGGACCCTTCATCCCTCTCAGTTGCTGCCAGGAGAGTCCCAGGATTGAGGGCCCCTGGTCACCACGTCCCCTGCACTGTTTGGCTCTCCCAGTGCCTGGGATGTTTGGGGATCACAGGGCAGCACTGATGTCCCAGTAAAATACTGGGTTTACTGGGTGGGCGTCTCCATGCCGGGTTCTCTCTGCAGGTGACATGTGAGACTGTGACGGTGACAGATGAAGATGACTCAGGTTGGTTTATCCTGTGGGGTTGTTGGGGACAAGCACCCCGTGATGGCCAAAAGTTGGGGAAAAGAGAGGTCACCCCCCCAGGTGACCCTGCCACCTCTCTCTAGTGACCTGTGCCCTGGGGGTCAATGGCACCTTCGTGGTCCAGCTCCGGCACAAGCTTCCCCACTGGAGCAGCTACTGGAGTGACTGGAGCAGCAACATCTCTGTTCCGGAGGGTGAGGAAGAGGAGAGGAGCCTGGTGAGATCCCAACAGCTCCCAAAAATGTTGATGGCTCAGTCAAGCTTGTTCCTCCTGCAGAAATCCTGAGGAGCCCAGTGCTGAGCCATCAGCTGGGCAAACTGGGGGCAGATGGGCAGCGGGTGCTGAGGCTCAGCTGGCAGGTACAGTGGCACCCTGGGGACCCTCCAGGCATCCCCCACCATTTCATGCTTCAGGTCACCCCCCTTTCCTCCCCAGCCAGTCCTCAAGGAACAAAGGAATGTCACCTACAAGCTGGAGGTCCACATGTTGGGGTGTAGCTGTGAAAAGTCAGTTGAGGATGAGGATGAGGATGAGTCAGTGGAGCTGGACTGGGAGGTGACAGAGCACAACCTCACGCTCTCCGGGGCTGAATACGAAATCCTGCTGGCCGCGGTCAACGCGGCGGGGCCGGGGCCGGCGCAGCAGCTCCGTGTGCCCGCAGGGCAGCGCGCAGGTACCCGCCCCTCTAGAAACGCTGAGCTCTCCTGGCAGCCCTCAGGGCGTTGTTTCGCCCAGCTACCCCAAGTACCCCCCGTTTCATCCCAGATCTGAGCTTCAAGCAGGTCAGTGTGGCCGGCAGCACCGTGACTGCACAGTGGGAAGCGCCGGTCCCGGGCGATGCCTTCTGCTTCCAGCAGCAGACACTGCCAGAGCCTCCGAAACAGGGAGTCTGCATCCGGCAGGAATTCCCTGCCAACAGCATCCACGTGGAGAGAGGCAAGGGAGCGCCCCAAGCCCCTCGCTGTCCCCTCACTCGGGGTCAGAGGGTCTAACCAGCACCCCTGGTTCCTCCCCAGGAGCTCTGGGAGCGCCGGGCTGTCACCGCCTCGCCGTGCACGGCTTGGACCCGCAGAGGGGCTGGGTCACCTTCGCCCTGTGGCACCGCTACTCCCGCAACGGTGAGCACGGAGCCTCCGCTCCCGGTTTCTCTCCAGGAGGGGCGCTCCTGGAATAACCCCCGCTTTGTTTCTAACCCCCTTCCCCCTTTGTCTCGCACGCAGATTCGCTGCTGGTGCCCATCAACATCAGCACCGGAGATGCCGCAGTTGTCCTCCAGTGGGAGCCGTCCCCGCGAGCCGCCTGTCCCGGCGCGCTGGCCAAGTACCTCATCTGCCACATGGCCAAGGGGGACAACGTCACCTGTGAGTGGGAACCCCCCGCGGGACAGGAGGAGGGTGCTGCCCGCAGGCAGCTGCCAGACTGCCCCACATTCGGTTTTGTTTGCCCAGACAGTGAAGCGGATGCCGCGGCGTCAAACTACACCCTCCAAAACCTCCAGCCTGGCACAACCTACTGGGTGGGTGTTTGGGAGGTGACAGAGGACAGCAAGAGGACCTGCAGAGCTTGGCAGCCCTTCCAGACCAAGGCACTGGGTAATGGCTGAGACCCCCCCACTCCCCGTGGGGTGCTCTCTGCACTGTGAGCTCGCCCTCACCCCAAAACGTTCTCCTGTGTCCCTGCTGGGAGCAGGAATGCCACCACCCAGCCATGCCTATCTCCAGGTCCCCAGGGAGCAGCGTGGAGAAGCAACCTGAAGTACCTGGGCATCTTGCTTGGTCTCCTCGTCACAGCTGCCATCTACCACCTGAGCAAAAAGAGGTGACAGAGCACCCTCGTCCCCAAAGCCGCTCAGGCCACCCCCACCGCTGCCCACCCCCTCACCAACCACTCCCTCCCCAGAGCTCGCCGCCTCCTCTTCCCACCCCTTCCCAAGCCCGTGGGCACCAAAGCCATCCAGTTCTCGGACGGCGAGATGAGCCAGGTGAGGTGTAAGGTGCAGGAGGGGGCAGACCCCACAGCCCCAAACGCCCATGCACCGCCCTGGCACGGGATGTTCCACCCCAAACCCACCCAACCCTCAGGGCCAGCCGCGGACAGGCCTCCTGGAGCCCTCGGAGAGGTTCAACCCGGCCGAGCTGCTGCTGCTGGCGGAGCCGAATCCCAGCGAGGAGACGACTGACACGGGCACCCAGACCGCGGTGCCACCCCCCGACGTGTCGCAGCCCAGCCCCGCGCTGGAAAAGCCGGCGGCAGTGGCGGTGTCGCCGCCGGGCTGTGGGGAGGAGCTGCCCTTCGCCTACCGCAGGCAGGAGATGCTGAGCCCGGGGCAATCTCCACCCTCTGACAGCAGCAGCTGCACCGGGCACCCACCCGGAGAGGAGGAGGAGGAGGAGGAGGAAGAGGAGGGAAGGCAGGGGCTGCGCCAGCCGCTGATCCCCATTGCCCTGCTCATCTCCGACAAACCCATCATCATCAGGGATGAGGAAGGCTGGGATCCCTCGGTGCTGTAGCCATCATCAGGCCGGAGCGGCGGGGGTGGAGGGCAGGAAGGGCACGGGGGTGTCCCAGGGGGTCTGTGTGGGATGCTGAGTGCTCAGCCCGTGGATGGCACCGGCGCTTCCTGGGGGTTTTCTGGTTTCCAGGACAGGGAANGGGGTTTTCTGGTTTCCAGAACAGGGAAGGCGATGCCTCTGGATGCAGCATTGCACCGGGACAGGTTTTGGCTACGCAGTTTCCAGCCTCAACCTTTCACCAGCAATAAAACCCGAGCGAAGGCGGCTGCAGAATGTGGCCAGGACAAAGGATATTTCCATGCCTGCACTGGGAGGAGAGGCAGAGCTTCATCCCAGTCGGCTGCTACCTCTGGAACCAGTATCCTGGTGGGGACGCAAAAAGCCCCGGCAGCAAACACCAGCTACCTGCAAAAATAAAGGGAAAAAAAAGTGCAAAAAGTAAAAGGAAAAGAAAGATTTTTAAAAATAAACACAAACATTAAAAAAATTTTAAAAAACTGCACAAAGCAGCAGGGCTGGGATGGTTTTCCCTCGCCTGACCCGAGCAGATTACAGCAAGGATTTAGAGCCCGAGGTTGAGCCCACGGCGCTGTGGAGGACGCTGTGGAGGACGGGGGTGATCCATGGGGGCCCCCCCAGCCCCTCCCGTGGGGCCACGCCGCCTCCTCGGGCCTTATCTGGGACAGAACCGGAGATGAAAAGCGATTTGTGGTTTTCTCTCCCTAGCGCGGCTGCTTATTTGCTGAGAGAGCGAAAAAAAAAATATATCTTAAAACTAAAAGCTACGTGAGTTTAGTAACACGGGGAAACCCAGGTGCGGCGGCGCCGGCACAGCCGCGGTGTCACAGCCATTGACACTCGGCCTCCTCGCTGCCGCTCTTGGCTCCACTCGCGTTTTGCAAAGCGTTTCACTCGAATTGCGCTCGCAGCAGCGGCGCCCGCGGGCGGAAACCGCGGAGGTGCCGAGCGGAGACGGCGCTCCAGGGCAGCACCTTCAGCCAGACCTCGGCCAGAGGCAGCTGGGGTTGGATTTACGGCCGTTCCCGGCGCTCCGGGCGTGAGGCGGCTGCGCTGCTGCTCCTCCCGTGGCTGGGGGTGTCACCCGGGTGGGCACACGCGGGACCCCTGTCACCATCACCGTGTCACCATCACCGTGTCACCATCACCGTGTCACCATCACCGTGTCACCATCACCGTGTCACCATCACCGTGTCACCATCACCGTGTCACCATCACCGTGTCACCATCACCGTGTCACCATCACCGTGTCACCATCACCGTGTCACCATCACCGTGTCACCATCACCGTGTCACCATCACCGTGTCACCATCACCGTGTCACCATCACCGTGTCACCATCACCGTGCCACCGCTGCCCGGCACTCGCGTCCGGCCCGGCTCAGGTGCCGGTGGAGCCACGAGGTGGCACCAGCCCCACGTCCCCGCGGCCATCCCCAGCCTCTGGGCAGAGCCAATGAATCCATCACTCCCTCCCTGCGTGTGTCAGGAGCCTGTGTCAGGCCCGGCAGCTTTGCCTCTCCAGCCCCCCAAATCCCTGCGGATGGGCCGGAGGGGGAAGGTCTGGCATCCTGCCACGCGGAAGCCCAGCGCAGAGATCAGATTTGGGGATTTTGTTGGGATTTGGGCGATGCCGGGCTCGCTTCAGAGCGCTCCAGGCGCATGGGGAGGAAGTATCGGGTTACGGAGGCGCATTCGGGTTTCAGCCCCGGCCCCTGTTTACAGCCGGCTTTGGGGTCAGAGCCATGAGCGAAAGCGCTGGGGGTCACTGCAAGCTCAGCACGGTTGGGTGGCAGCAGCAAACACATGGCCCAGCGCCGATGCCAGTTAATCATTCCAGCTCATGGAACGAGTTCACTGCAGGACAGCCAGGCCTGGCCGCTGCATCAAAAACACCCGGGGCAGGGAGGGGACACGAGACCCCCCCCCTCACTGCCCCCATGGGGGCACTCCTGGGGATCCATCCCATCCATGGTGCCCCTCACAGCCCCTCTGACACCTTCAGGGATGGCCCTGGCCCCACCAGTGGCTCTGCCCCCACCAGTGGCCCCGTGCATTTCTCCCCACACGTGCCCCAAGCTGGCCAGTGCTCTGCAGGAACACGGTGCCACGTGCAGCCATGGACGTGCTGGAGAAAACTAATCAAGCCAGGCTTGCTAATTAGTGCTAGTGAGCAGCTCAGGACTTGCTAATTAGTTTAAATTTCACAGGACTGGTTTCCAAATGGGTCCCCAGGTGCCAGGCTGAGCTTGGTGACCCAAGGACAGCTGCCAGGCCAGCTTTTGCAGCCAGGGTGTGACCTTGCCTGCTCCTCTACCCCAGCACAGCACCCAGACGTGCCACAGGGCTTTGTTTAGGCCTGGCAAGAGCCACTGCCACCCACAGCCTGAGGACAACTCATTACACCCAGCAGGGGACTCAGTACACCAACGGGGGACTCCTTCCAGGACAGCTCTGGGATACAGCAGCCAAAATCCATCCCAAAGGTCAGCCCAGTCCCATTAGGATGCATCAACACCAAAGTCACTCCATGGGGTCCCCTGTTCACAGCAGCAGTGCCAGCACTGCCCACACACCATTGGTGACAATGTCACTTGCTGGCACAGGCGTGGAGCATCCCTGCCCTAAAGGGAAAAGAACCCTATTCTCCCTGTTCTCACAGGATCCCTGTGTTGTGTCCCCAAAAGTGAATGGCCCTGGGGACATGTGCACGTGGATTGACCCGGCTCCACCTGCTGTTGTGGAGTGGAAAATTCAGCACTGCAGCCCAAGGAAGCAGGTGGGGCCGCCAGAAGGAGCTGCAGGGAGGTGGTGGCAGCCTGGGGATTTGCTCTTGGCTCCCTGATTTTACAGAATCACAGGATCATAAAGGTTGGAAAAGCCCTCTAAGATCATTGAGTCCAACTGCTAAACCAGCACTGCCAAGCCCACCACTAACCCATGTCCCCAAGTGCCACAACCACACAGCTTTTAAATCCCTCGGGGGCTGGTGACTCCACCACTGCCCAGGGCAGCCTGTGCCAGTGCCTGACAACTGTTTCCAGGAAGAAATTTTTCCCAATATCCAACCTAAACCTCCCCTGGTGTGACCTGAGGCCATCTCCTCTTGGTTTTGGGGGCTGTGATCTCAGAGACAGAACATAAAATAGCCAGAGGGGTTTGCTATTGCCCCATCAGCATCGGCTCTTGGGGGATCTGAGCCCCTGTGGCAGGAGAGGTGAAGGCCCAGACTGATATTTTAACATCAGATTAGGATGTCTTGTTCCCAGGTTGAGAAGTCTAACCTATTTTCCAGCTTTGGGGAAACAGCCCTGCAAAGTCACAGCCTGGCTTTGACACAGGCAGAGGAGAAGGTCACGACTTTGCAACCCTCTCCCTCATCCATCCATCCCTCCCTTTCCCAGCCCCTTCCCTCATCCATGCATTCCTCTCCCAACCCTTTCCCTGCACCTCAAACCATTTCCTGCTCCCTAAACCCCATCCTGGAGAAGAGCTGATGCCAGTGAGAGGTTTGAGCCCAGCCTGACCACCAGCCCTGGCCCGGAGCAGGATTATTTGCTGGGCAAAAAGCCATCACTGCCACCACCTCCACAATGCCACCCGCTGCCAGGCAGATTAGGTGACTTAATCCCTAAGCAAACAAACTGATCCCCGGGATTTTTTTATTATTATTATTAATATTATATCTTAAGCAGAATTCAAGGGCTGCAGACAGCTCATCCCATCCACCTCCCAAGCACTGCAAAGCCTCCCTGGGATACCTGGCAGTTCCCTGCAGTAGGAAACCCCTGAAGGTGGGGAATTGGGGGGGGGGGGTTTCCTNGGGGGGAGGGGGGGGGTGTTTCCTCCCTAAAAAAAAAATTCTGGGATTCTTTTCCTCTCCCCCCAAAAAAACCACCCCAAGCATTGCTGGTACAGGCATCCCAGCGAGGAAGGGGCTGCAGGGCCCACAGCTGGACAGACAGACACACATGGACAGAGAGCCGCCGGCCACAGCTGGGCTCAGCTTGTTTTGAAAGTCACGGGTATTTAAACGCCGGCGTTTTGCAACCATTCGGTGTCACAACAACAACAACAACTCGGTTCTACTTCGCAAACAGGCCCCGGGGCCGCCCCGGCTCTTTCCTGCTCACGTCAGCTGCAACAGCCTCACCCGGGCCGCGGCTATTTCCAAACCCAGCCACGGAAAACGACTTAAAGCAGCAGCGAAAGTGAATATTTCATCTTTCCCCCTCCGCCGAGAGGGGCTCGGAGCTGCCCTCGGGGCGGCACTGGATGCTCAGATCGCTGAAATCCCCTCCGGGATGCTGCGGGTCCCAGCACGCCAGCCGGGAGAAGTGGTTGAAAAATCATCTTTTTCCTGCCCGGAACGCCCGGGCCATGGCAGGAAGCATTTTCTTCCCCGCAGTTTGAATGTTCTCGGATGGCTGCTCGCAGGGCCAGCAGCCCCAGGGGCAGCTCAGCCCCTGGCACGGCCAAGAGCTTTCCAGGCTTTGGCAGCTGCGAGGCAACAGCTATTGAATTATGAGGGGTTTTTTTTTTTTTGCTTT
>VWYO01027344.1:0-15194 GCA_013400275.1 Rhadina sibilatrix | reverse complement strand
TTTTAAATCAAAGCCAAAATATTTGCGTCCCCGCGGGGACGGCTCTGGGTCACCGAGCATGGAAACGCCACACTGGGGTCCCGGCAGGAGAGGGGACACCCGGCTCAGTGGGGAGGGTCCGGTGCCGGCGGCTCCATCCCTGGCGCGCTCCCCGGTGTTTATACATAGACATGTTTGTGCGCGGCTCCGGCCCCTTCCTCGCTCCCAAACAACTGCAGGAAAGTCAAAAAGTCACCAAAATTTTCCATTGCCCGAGGAAGGGAGGGAGCGAGGAGTGACTGTGCAAGGAGGCCGGGCAGTGCCAACAGCGAGGGACCCCAAAGGAGGCGTCAGAGGCAAAAAAAGAGCAAGGGGTTGGCTTTGATATCGTGAATAAAGTTGGCGGGTTTCTGCAAAGACAACACCGGCAGCACCGGCCACCATCGGGGTTCGTGGGGTGTCCCGGTGATGTCACCGTGCTGCTGGCACGATGCTCACAGGGGACGGGACGTGTGGCACGTGCAACGCGACCATCTGGCTGCTCCAAACCCTGGGGTTTTTTTGTGGGTTGTTTTCTCTTTTTTTTTGGGCGTTAAAAAACCGGTTTGGAATTAAAAAAAGAAATAAATCCTGCGGTTTCTCCGCAGTTTTCCCCCGCAGCCGGAGGGGCTCGCTGCCCGCACCAGGCCGGGAAAAAAGCTGCGATTCCTGTCGAGCCAGCGGGAAAAGCCCCGGCGGAGGGATGCGGGGACTTTGCCTGCGGTTTCCGTGGGCGGGAGCAGCTCCGGCAAACAGGCGGCTGAGTCAGCGGGCGGAGGGCGGCCGCGATGCCGCCCCGGCATGTCGGGGTGCCCGGCTGCTTCCCGGAGCCCTGGCACAGCTCCGCCGCACCGAGGGGAGCCTCAGAGTTCCAGACCCCAAAGATGCTGCCAGGGCCAAGCCATGCCGTGTCCCTTCCTCCGGAGGCTGGAGCAAACCCAAAGCAAGGCCTGGTGCTGCTGGGGACTCGGGGACCCTGTAACCCGGGCTGGGCAGGTCCCCGTGCTCCCGAGCCTCCATCAGCACCGCCTGCTGCTCCGCAGGGTGCGAGCGCTGCGAGCCCGGCCTCCCACCGGCTCAAAGATGCTGAATTTGGGCAGTGCCCGCACCCGACCCCAGCCCAGGCACAGAGCAGGGCGTTCCGCTTCGGCCAAAACCCGGAGCTATCATCGCCCCCCGACCCCCGTGCCAACAGATCAGCCCCCGGTGGGTGCCCCTCGGCAGGTTTTGGGGGGAGCTGCACCCCGCAGGGCTCAGCCCAGCTGGGATGGGGGAAGGCGGCGCTTGTTTTGGGAGCTGGACGGGCGCCCGGGCCGGAGGCAGCAGCGGCGCAGTTAATCCCGGCCCTCGCAGGGCTGCGCCAGCCCCGGCACATTCTGTCCCTGCCAGCGCCGGGACGGCCACAAGCTTCGCGTGTCACCGTCCCCGCGCTGGCCCCGCCGCTGAGCCCCCCGGCCGCAGGACAACAACCTCAGCGGCAGTCTGGGGCCACCGCGGTGGCACCGAGCATCCTCCGGGGCTGGGGAGGGCTGGGGGAAGGGGGGAGACCGAAAAATGCCGCAGGACCGGGGTGTCCCAGCACCTGCGGAGCCCTGAGCTGCAGCGGGGAGGCCGCTCCCAGCAGCTCTGCGGCCGAGGCAAAAGGGTTCCACGATTTGGGGACCGAAAGGCAAAAATGACAGGAGAGAGGGGGGCAGAGCAGGGGCCGGGGCTGGGGTTCCGTGCCCCTCGCAAGGAGCAGATTCTGACGGATGGTCTGGGCAGCATTTTCCAGCGCACGGGGCCAAGAGCTATAAATAATCCCGGCACTGTAATTGCATCACGCGCCTCCTGCCCGGGGTCGGGTCTCGGTGCTGCCGCGGCATCGCCGCCAGGGCACGGGGCCGTTCCGGCTCAGAGGACCCCCAGGGAGCCCCAAACTCCCGGGCCGCACCAATAAACCTGGAACAGCCCGGGCTGTTCAATCAGGACTTTGGAGCCGGGGCAGATAAACAACAGAAGGTTGGAGGGAGCACCGGCAGCGCTGCCAGCGGTTGTGAAAGCGCTGCCTGGAAGGGTCTGCACCGTGCCCTGGCTCCAAACGTCCAGACGAGGTATTTTTAGCCCCTCCGGAGTTCAGGATTCAGGAGCGCAGCCCTTTCCTGGCAGGAGCCCCAGCTTGGCCATGCCCCTCGCTCCCCCCCAACCTCGCTGTGCTACTGCCCGACTGTACGAGAAAAACCTGGAGAGAACAACCTGGAGGCGCTGGGGACAAGAACGAGCGCTGGAGAGATCGCTGCCACACGGGCACTGGGAGCGCTGCCCACGGGCGCTGGGCTCCCCGGGCCGGCATGGCCTGTCCCCGTCACCCTGTGACGCGATTCCCGGGAAGGCACAGCAGGACAGACACGGGGTGCTGGGCGCTCGCCTCCCCCCGCCGGCCCGGGGAATAAACATCCCCTTGTGCAGCCGGGGCAGATGATCCGGAGCTGACCAGCAGCCCCCGGCCATCCCCGCTGCTGGGCGTTTGCCGGCTGAGAATGGCTCCCTTGTGCCCGGCTGGAGCTGGCTGGGATCAGCCTGGTCACAGGGCTGACTTCAGGGCCATCTTCACCTGGGGCGGCAGCGGGGGGGTTTGCTGTGCTTCGTGTCGCCTTTGATGTCACCAAAAATGCCCCGAGAGGCCACGCAGCACCGGCCGCTGCTGCTGCTGCCAGCGGCAGATCCAGGCACGATCCCCCCCAGAACGGGGATGTAAACAAATTCCCTGCGAGGCTGGTTAATCCTGCCCCGGGAAGAATTAATCAGAGCACCAGGGATGCCAAATAAAAACCAGATTTGAATAAAGGTTGCAGGAGCACCAGGTTCTCACAGGCAAAGGCAGGGACAAGTTCTCCCCCCCAGCCCAGGGCAGGAGCACGTGCTCTGATGCAGCTGCGGGGCTGAGCAGTTCAGCAAACAGCCAAAAAAATAAATCAAGGGGGGGGGGGGGGTGGTAAATCACATTCCAGTGGCAGTGTTTTTAAGCAGCACAGTCTGTGGAAGAGAAAACTAAAGCCCTGATTCAAACCCTGCCTTGCACGCACCAAGATTTGCCCTGCCCAGCAGAGATGTGGAGCACAGAAATGCTGTGAAAAACCAAATTCCAGCCCAAGAAAGCAGGTGAAGGAGCCTCCCTGCTCTTCCCACACAGCAGCAGCTCCCATCCAGCACAGCACGGGGCTGATCCCAACCCTCCTTAGGACTGGCTGAGGCAAGGCAGGAGTGTTCCAGCTCCCAGCTGGACCTGCTGGGTCCCTGCCAGGCTTCCTGGATGGAGGAGAACGTGTCCTCCAGGAGCCTGGACACAAACAGGAAGCAAGCGTGGAAAAATACAACAGGTTTGCTCGCAGGCCTGCATCCCAGGTAAGGGGAAATGTGCCAAAACTGCACAGATGTGGAAGAGCTGGAGGCTCAAGGGATCAATCCTGCTGGGGAGCAGTGCTGGCCGAGTGACCCAGTTAATCCCAGTGCAGGACTGGGTGCAGAGTGGAGCTGGGTGCCTGCAGGGCTGTGAAGAGAGGGCAGGGAGCACTCCCACATCCCAACAATCACAGCACTGGCTCCAGACAACGGGAAGCAGAAAGAGGAACAGAAAACTATCCAGGCAACACAGTTTGGTTTAAAGGATTTATTTCAGACAAAAAATTCCCCACCAAAAAGTCGTACAAAAAGAGTAGAGACAAAGAGTGGTCATTACAAAAGTGTTCACAGATTTAGAAAAGACTCATCTGAGCAACCCCAGCACAGAGCCCAAGGCACGCTGGCTTTGGCTGTGCATGGCCAGGGATTGTCCCAGTGAGGGAATGCAAAAGTACTCAGCCCCCAAACTCTGCTCAGGTCCCCCTGCAGCGAGCGGGGTCAGCCCCTGGCTCCACACCACAACATCCAGCTCATCCTTCCCACGCTGCTGTGTCCTCACCCCACCAGGGCCCTGATCCCTCTGTGGGTGCAGCACCAAGGACTCTCAGCCCTGAAGGATTCATCCCAACTCCACATCTGCCATCAGCACCTGTAGCTGCCACTCGCCTTAGACTGGGTTCTCCTCTCTTTTCCTTGGTCACCAGCCACAGCTCCAAGCCCCTGTGCTGGTATCACAGTTTGAGGGCTGGTTTCAGCCCCATCTTGGGGGAGGCACCAGCACACCAGCAGGTTTGGTGCTGACACTCACGAACCAGCTTTCCTGTTCTCAGTAAACAGCACCAAAACACTGCCACAGATCATACATTCACCTCCCAAGTCCTTGTATCAGCCCTCGGAGGCCTTTAGGGTTTGGTTAAGTGGCTCAAACCATTCCCCCCGCAGGTACCCACAGGCTTGTGGCAAAGATTATCAGCAGTGGCTGAGCCCTCTGCTTCATCCAGCCAGAAAAGGACCTTTCACTGCCTTGGGGACCCTGCAGTCCTGGTGAGCCACAGGCGAAGGGCTGCACCTGCATCACCCCAGGGCCCAACCCTGAGCACCATCCAAACAAACAAACAGTCTCCAGCAATCCTGAGAAACGCCTCCAAGCTCCCGTTCTCCACACCAGGAGCTGACAGAACTTTCCGGAGCGCGGCACCGCAGGCAAGGAGAGAGCGACCTCGGCTCGTACTCCCCGTTCTAAGCCCAAAATCCCGGGGCAGTCCCGAAGCCTGCAGGTCCTGCCCGGCCACGCACGGAGCCGCTCCACGCCGCCAGCCCCTCGTGTTCTCCTGCCCTGCCCGGGGCCACGGCACCACACTGGCTCCGGGCCCGTGGGACAGTCACAGACAGGAGTGGCCGAGGACGGCCAGCGGGGTCGGGGTGTCCCGTGCCCGTTTCCAGAGCCGTGAGGGTGCAGAGCTGCCATCCCCAGGGATGGTCACTGTCACACGCGGCCGATGCGCCTCTCTCAGCAGGTCATGCAGCGCGGGCGGATGTTCCCTGACGCGGGGTTGGGATCCACCTGCAGAGCCAAGCCCAGAGTCAAACACCTCAGCGGGGGCACATCCCAGCCTCCACCAGCCCCCCAGCCCAGAGTGATTGATCACCTCTGAATACAGCGGAGGCGGTCGGAAGCGGAATTCCTGGATGTAGGCGAAGAAGGGACCCTCCAGGATGTCCCCAAGCTCGCTGCGGCACGGGGGAGCCAGGCTCTGCTCGGCCTCCGGGCTGGACACCACTGCTGAGTACTCAGGGGGGGCTGCAGAGACAGGAGAACATCAGGGAATAGCAAACACTCGCCATAAATGGGAGACACTCAGGTATAAAAGGGCTTCAAACCCACTACTTCCCAAACCCTCCCAGTTCCCTGAGGAAGGGGACCCAGAAGACTCAACCAAAAACTCAGGTTAAAAAAAAAGCAAAGCTGGCCCAGTCGAGAACTTGGAGTCTGGCTGTCCTGAGCAGGGGGTTTATCCCAGGGAGAAGGAGATGCTCACCCTCCAGCTGCTCTGGGATGGTGCTGAGCCACTCCAGGTTGACACTGTACTGGCTGCTGACACTGGAGGTGCGGCTCCCGAAGGGGTGCAGCGGGATGGTCCCAATGACAAGAGGCAGTTCAAGGAGCAGCTTGGACGTCCCAGGAATATCCACACACACCTGCCAAGACAGAGAGCAGCAGGGAAGCTTAGCTGGTGCTGTTTTCCCAGTCTGGAGGGGCAGGTATCTCTGCTGAGCGGGGCAGGAGGGAATTCCTGCAGAGCTCCTCGGGAGCTCCCTCACCTTCAGGGAGTATTCCACCTGGATGATGCGGCACTGGAGGATGGATGGCCCCACGGGGGGGATCTTTAGGGCCCTCCCGTGCCACACTTCCCTCTTCCCGGCCGGAATGGGGTCCCCAGTGATGCTGGTCACCACTGACTTCTTCTGCTTCTTGGTGCCCCGGGCGATGAAGGTCTGGGTCTGGATTATGGCTGCCTTGGGCACCACGGCGCGGCTCGTGCAGTTGTCGATCTCAGCGAAGATGGGGATGACCTCACCTGCCAAAACAGACACACACACGCTGGAGGAGGGGAGGCAGAGCACAGTCCTGCCCCAGGGAACTGCTGCACAGGCCCACCGAGGGTTGGCCACGCTCTGTGACAGGGCAGGCACGTGGGTTCACCCAGGAGGAGCATCCCAAGGATGCTGCCCACATCAGCTGCACACACTGAAGCTCTCTGATTTCCTGCCAGCTCAGAGTGACCCAAACCCCCTCCTCTGGGCTCTACCCCAGGGCCCACCGAGGTTCAAGGGCCCCAGCACCTGGGTCTCACCTGGGGTGTAGCCTTTTCGGTCAATCTTGGCAGTCACAGATACTTGGCCACGGTTGCAGTACCAGGCACGAGCCAGTTTCTCCTTAGCACCTGCCTGGGGAGCCTGGGGAAAGAGAAATATTTAGGCCACTTAGTAACTAAGGACGAAACTCAAAGCAATCACCTCCCTGGCACCAAGAACCTGCTGGGGAGCATCAGCAACTTCTCAGGTATCTGATGCAAGAAGCTGTTGCAATGCATTAAAGTTTCCAAAAACAAAGAGGCACTGCTGACCTCTGCCCAGCCCAGGTAATGCTGGAGGGCACAAGTTACAGGGGGGAACAGATTCCCTCTGGAAACCTGGCCTGTACTGTAATGCTGAAGGGGAGGCACACACCTCCCCCATGGGCTTCCTGGGTAAGTTTTGGATGCCAGAGCCCCGGGGTGGAGCAGGGGGAGCTCACCAGCAGCGCAGGGGTGTTTATGTCGATGGGTTCAATCACGGTGAACTCCTTCTTTGCCTTCTTCACTGTAGACCAGGGTCTGTGCAGCTTGGCCTTCACCCAGTAGCGCACACTGCCATGCTTCCCCTCGAAGGAGGTGGCCAGGGTCCTGGGCACCAGCAACAAACAATTTTAGAAGGGTTTTGCTCAAAAAAAGCCTCGTTTTCAAGATGTCCTCTCCCCCCAGAAACGCCAACTTACTCGGGGAGCTGGAAGGTGAAGGGGAACTCGTGCCTTCCTGCCTGCAGGACAGTGGCCTCACCATTGTCTGTGGGCAAAACAGATTGAGGAGGATTAACTCCTCCTGCAGAACTTCCTCCCAGGGCAGGTCACAGAGATGTGCAGCAGCCAGCAAGGAGCAGGACGAGGGCACAGCAGAGTTTCTGCCAGGGCAGAGCTGCAGCAGCTGTGACACGAGAGCTGGGCACTGTCTGCATTCCATGTGTCTGCAGACACACGGCCCAGGGGCACCTCCTCGGAGAGCTGGGCAGCTTCCCCAGGAGGGCTCTGCTTCATCCTGCAGCCACCTTGCTCCACAGCTTTGGAGTGAGAGCCCAAGGTGCCCAGCTGGAGGGCGAGTGGCCAGCCAAGCCCCTATGCCCCTGAAGAGTTTGCACCCCAGGGCTGGAGGGGAGCTCAGGGGATCGTTTAGGCCAACCCCTGCGGCCCTAAAAAAGCTCCTGAACCTTCAGTTTTCCATGCTTCCCTGCCATGAACAGCTCAGAGAAAAGGGGGAGCCTTGTCCCTAACCGAGCTGCCCTGCAGAGTGCAGCCGTGCACCCCAAGATCTCGGGGTACACCCAGAACATGAGGCATCCGCAGGGACTCACACAGCCCATCCCCAGAGCGCTGGCACCCTAAGGCACCCCATGCACCCAAATTTCAGCCTGTTGGTGCATCACACACCCAGCAGCCAAGCTGCCCCCAGCACCCAGATTTCTGCACTTTGGGGTGCCATACATCCAGCATCGGCAGCTGCCCCAGGCACCCAAATTTCAGCCGGTTGGGGTGCCTGGAGCACCCAAACAGCCGGGGTGTCCAGGCTGCCCCACACCTCCCGATGTTCCAGCCGCGGGGGTGCCCCTCGGGCAGCGGGGGATGCCCTACCTGGGGGTGCCATCAGCGTGTCGCGGTGGCTCAGAAACTCCACCTGGTCGCTGTAGCTCTGCGTGTAGGCGGTGCTGGAGCCGGCGCTGCGGGACTCGGTCCAGTGGACGCGGGCAGCGCCCATGGCCCGCAGCCGCAGCGCCCCGAGCCGCGCCGCCGCCGCCAGCTCCAGCACCACGCGGCCCGACACCGCCTGCCCGGGGCTGAAGGCGGCCGGGCCGTCCCGCTCCGCTCCCTCCAGCACGATGGAGAAGCGTTTGAGGCGATCGAAAATCATGGCGCGGCTCAGCTCAGCCCCGACCGGCGCGATGCGGTTTTACCCGGCCCGGCGCGGCTCGGCTCGGCTTTAAGCGCCCGGCGCGGCCGGGGGCGGCCCCGGCGGGGCGGGACGGGCCGGGCCGGGGCGGCCCCGCTGAGCCCTGCAAAACAAGGCAGGGAGCATGTGCGGATCGGCCCCTCCGCACGGCTGCCGGCAGCTCCCCGGGGGGGTTGGACCCTGAGGTGCCGTGTCCAGTCCCGGCGGGGCTGCCCAGCTTGTCCCGGTGCCGCACCGAGACATCCTGGGCAGGGGGCTGAGCACTGCGGGTGCTCGGGGGGTGAGCCCCTGTCTGCTGCCGGCTCGTTCAGTGCACCCCCAAGATTTCCTGCAGCTCTCATCCGTGGATCCCAAGCCTTTCTCTAGCTTCTGTCCTTGCCCCACAAAATTTCCCTTCCAACTCCATCCTTGGCCCCCTCCCAAACTCCCTCCCAGTTCCCATCCTTGCCCCTCAAACTCCCTTCCAGCTCCTAACCTTGCCCTCAAAATCCCGGCTCTTGCCTCACAAAATCCCGGTCCTTGCCCCCCAAAATCCTCATCCTTGACCCCCAAGCCCTCCTCTAACTTCCATCTTTGCCCCCCAAATTTCCCTCCACCTCCATCCTTGTCGCCCAAAACTGCTTTCCTGCTCCCATCCTTGCCCTTCAAACTCCCTCACCAGCTACTATCCTTGCCTCCCAAAATCCCCATCCTTGCCTCCCAAAACCCCCATCCTTGCCCCTCAAAATCTCCATCCTTGCCCCTCAAACTCCCCCTGCAGCTGCAATCCTGACATCCCACTCCATCTTGACCCGGAATCCCCATTCCCAGGGTCACACCCATGGGCTGTGGCCAGGGGGGATTCCTCACTGGAAGCCTCTCTCCTTCCAGTGCCCCCCACAGCCGGAGGGCCATGCCCCACACTGCCCCACACCCTTCCTTTCCCTTCCCAAGAGCCATTCCCAGGGCTCTGAGCAGGCCACAACGGGATCTGGGCTCCTGACACGGCCCGGCCAACTGGGACATGGCTTCACTCAGTTCTAAGAAATCAAGAACTGGCTGGGGTTCAGCTTGTGCAAGGACAGGGTGAGCAATCCTTCCCTGTGCTTGTTAACCAGGCGAGCGCCAGGTTTCCACCAGATCCTGCTGGGATTGGTGTCCCAAACCCCGTGATAAATTCCACCTGCATGGGCAGGAGCAGCTCAGGGATTTGCTCCATCTGCAGCATCTGTGGTTGCCGGTGCTCAGCTGGGGTGAAACTGTGGAAACTGGGAACTGGTGATTCCCAGGGTGGACATCACCACCAGCAGCACCCAGAGATGTTGTAAAAGGGGGGAAAAAAAGAATCTGTGCCCCCCAAAAGGGTTAATGCAGCCTTAGAAACTTCCACTTTAGTGATGGTTCTCATGTTTGCGGAGCACCAGAGCCCTGCACCCCGGCACGGGCGGGGGATAAGACAGAACAGGCACTAAAAATGTTACTCAGCATTTGGCCGCCTGAGTTTTGGGGATTTTTGAGCTGCTCCCAGCCACGCCGGGCAGGACCTGCTGTGCTGAACTCGGCTGATCTCAGCCACTTAAAAAATGAGCTGGGCTGAAGCCTGGCACTGCTGTAGCTGCTTCCAAGGCCGGACTGGAATTGTCTGCCTCCCTCCCCAGGGGAAAGGGACTGTGGTTTGTTTTATATGCACGACCATTTGCTGCCACGGGCAAACATGAATCATAGCAAACGCTGCGGAGGGAGAGGGAAAAGAGGAAGGAAGGCACGTCACAGCACGAGTTAACTGGTGACACCGGCTCTGGGAAGGCGCCTGGTGTCCCTGCAGTGACATTAGAAGCGGGGAGGCTCTTGAGAGGGGCTGGAGCCTTGGCTGGGCCCCTCTCTCTGCTTGGCATCCTCCTCCTCCTCCTCCCGCCTGCCGGCACACACCCCTGGGCCGTGACTCAGCCCTCGCCCACGGGATGCGGATCCCTGCAAACCAAACCTCCCTCCCGTGGCAGCGCACGCGATGCCCCCGGCTGTCCCTTCCACGTGGGGAGGGAGGGCAGCCCCCCTGGGACCCCTCCGGGACCCCTCTGGGACCCCAGCACCCAGAGAAGGTCCTCTCCTCTCCTCTCCTCTCCTCTCCTCTCCCCTGGGGCTGCGGGAGCACAGCCAAGGGCTCTCCTTTCAGGAACGCTGTCGGTGCCCAAGGCAAACCCAGGCAGGCCGGGCACAGCGCTCGGGGCACGATCTCCAACTCTTCAGCCCCATCTAGAGTCCGGCTGCAGCCGCTCCCAGCACCAGCTGACACCCTGCCCGGCCCGCGGGGGGCTGCACCTTCCCTGACCCGCTGCTGGGACCTGGTGGCTTCTCCCCACCGAGCCCGGAGTCACACGAGAGGCCCTGGAACGCCAGAGAGAAGGGAATGTAGCAGGTAAATAGGTGAGGCAGCAGCCCAGTACGGGGGGGAGATGGGACGAGGCAAGGCCTGGCACAAGCAGGTGCTCCCAGGCTGAGGAAGCAGCTCCATCCCTGCCGGATTTGGGACTGCTGTGCATGGGCAAGGATTAAGGTGCTGATGGAGGGCCACCCCGCAAAGGAGGGAGAGCCCCGATGCCATAACTCTCCTGGATGTCTCCATGGAAATAAAATGGCTTCTGGATGTTTGCCTCTCACCAGGGCAGGAGCTACACCTTTGGGAAGTGCTGCAGGATCCTCGGAGAGAAAAGATCACTGCGCAACAATTATTTATGTTTCCTAGGGCAGCCTCCCATCACCTCACACAGAAGAGTCCAGGGCTCTCCTTGTGCTGCCTCTGCCCATTAACCCTCTGTCTTTTCCTCTCCTCCTGCTCCCTCTCTCAGACGATTACACAACACACGTTTAAAGGCCCTGCCTGAACATCCTTCTTGCACGCTTTTTTCTTGTCTCTCAGCGCCAGCACCCCAGTGCCAGCACTCACCACCCTGCCAGGAAACTGCAGATAAAACTCAGCTGAGGGGAGAGCAGAAGGGAGGGCTCTTATCTGTGCCCGGCTTCCCTCCTCTGCACTGCCTTGTTACCATGACAAAACCTGCATTTCTTTAAACACCACGCAGACACGGCTGATCTCGTGGAGAAGCAACAAGAAAGGAGCAGTCACAGGGACTGACTGTCGGATGGTGGCACGTTTCTCACCAGCTGACATCAGGAAGGGCCTCACGCTGCTGTTGGGGACAGAACAGGGGACAGCAGGATCCAAAGGAAGTTATTTTGGCTGCAGGACAGCCCCTCTCTGCTGTTCACTCCCTTAAAACGCCCTGGTGATCACACGTGTCCCTCTCACAAGGCAGAAAAGGAATCTGTGTACGGGCAGAGACAATAAAATCCCAGCCCCCCAGCTCTGGTGAGGCTCTCTGCCCCCCTGGCAGCCCAGCTCAGCACTCCCTGTGCAGTAAGAGAGGCCCAAGAACCATCAGCTCCAAGCCACAGGTGTGCAGGGTGCCTGTGAGGCTGAGCAGCTCCTGCAATTCCTGCAGCCCTTGGCCAAGTGCCCTTCCCCACGTGGCTCCAGGGGCTCCTATCACACACAGTCCCAGCAGCACAATCCAAACGTGCTGGCAGCAGCTTGTGGCTTCCCTACAGACATTCCCTGCAGGGATAATGGGGGATAAAACTCACCCTGTCATCTCAGAGCTAACCAGGACCAAGTACTGCATGACCAAGTGCTCAGGACTTTGCTGCTGGTCTCCAGGGCAAGGGCTAAATTGTAATTTGGACACTTTGTAGAGCTGCAGCTGCCAAGGGGACATCCTTGGGCACAGCATGGAAGAGCTGCTGCCAAAAGACAGAAACACCAGAGCAGTGCAGGTGTTTGGAGCAGATGGCAGGGCACAGTCATCCAGAAATAGAGAAAATTACCTTCCCAGTGCAGTCCAGAGACAGGAACACCTCCAGGAAGCCAACTCAGTTCCTCTTTCCATCCCTCCAGTTTATTCCTGCAACGTCTACCTTTGCCAGATTGGGCTGGCACCACTCTGGGTTGAACTTGGCCACAATGAAATGCCCTCAACATAAATTCTACAGCTGTCTCCAGGGCTGGGCAACCAGGCCACAGGTAGTAACAAGGCCATGAGAAACAGGGAAAGGGGGAGGAAAAGCAACGGGGGAATGGCTGTGACACTGTTATTGGAGGGGAGGATAAAAGACATGCATGTTCCTAAGAAAAGCCAGAGTTAATGAGTGGATGGACAGCTGAGACATCCCATATCCCTCAGCTCTGGATCGTTTCATCCCAAGCACACAAAGGATGGCTTGTGGCATGCAAGTGGCTTGTCCTCTTGCAGCAGATGTAAGCAACGTGCCAGCTGGGCACGCGGCCCCAGCATCAGGGACCCGAGAGCAAACACTGGCTGAAGCACTAAGTGCTCTCTCCACACTTGTGAACAGACACTCGTGTTTGCTCTTCCCTGTGCAAACACAACAAAAGCCACAGATCTCTGGTGCTCCCCAGCCCTGGCTTTGCCAGCAGCCTCCTGGAAATCAGCGGCAGAGAGAGAAACCCTCAGCTGAGGTGAGAAGAGGGGCAAACAGCCCTGAGTGGGTCGGCAACACCCACAAGGGCAGAGGTTCCTCTGAGGGGACACCTGCAGCCTGAGAGGGTCCCAAGCCCACAGCCTGGCACAAAGACCCATCCAAGGGGGTCCAAAACCACACAGCCTGGCAGAGACCCATCCAAGAGGGTGCAAACTCCCTGCTCTGGCACACAGAACCATCCAAGACTTAGCCAAGGGGGTCCCAACCCCCACACCCTGGCACAAAGACCCACCCACCCATCCAAGGGGGTCCAAAACCACACAGCCTGGCAGAGACCCATCCAAGAGGGTGCAAACTCCCTGCTCTGGCACACAGAACCATCCAAGACTTAGCCAAGGGGGTCCAAAACCCCACACCCTGGCACACAGACCCATCCAAGGGTGTTCCAACCCCATTCCCTGGCACACAGACCCATCCAAGGGGGTCCCAAGCCCACGCCCTGGCACACAGACCCATCCAAGACTCATCCAAGGGGGTCCCAAGCCCATGCCCTGGCACACAGACTCATTCAAAGGTGTTCCAACCCCATTCCCTGGCACACAGACCCATCCAAGGGGGTCCCAAGCCCACGCCCTGGCACACAGACCCATCCAAGACTCATCCAAGGGGGTCCCAAGCCCATGCCCTGGCACACAGACTCATTCAAAGGTGTTCCAACCCCATTCCCTGGCACACAGACCCATCCAAGGGGGTCCCAAGCCCACGCCCTGGCACACAGACCCATCCAAGACTCATCCAAGGGNCCCTGGCACACAGACCCACCCAAGACTCATCCAATGGGGTCCCAACCCCACACCCTGGCACAAAGACCCATCCAAGGGGGTCCCAAGCCCACGCCCTGGCACACAGACCCACCCAAGGGAGTCCCAAGCCCACGCCCTGGCACACAGACCCACCCAAGGGAGTCCCAAGCCCACGCCCTGGCACACAGACCCACCCAAGGGAGTCCCAAGCCCACGCCCTGGCACACAGACCCACCCAAGGGAGTCCCAAGCCCACGCCCTGGCACACAGACCCACCCAAGGGAGTCCCAAGCCCACGCCCTGGCACACAGACCCACCCAAGGGAGTCCCAAGCCCACGCCCTGGCACACAGACCCACCCAAGGGAGTCCCAAGCCCACGCCCTGGCACACAGACCCACCCAAGGGAGTCCCAAGCCCACGCCCTGGCACAGACCCCCTCCCGTGCCCTGTGCTCACCGGGGATGAGCTGGCGGCGGCGGTACAGGAAGGTCTGGTAGGCCGTGTAGTCCCGGTAGACGACGTTGAGGCCGATGCTGCGGCTCTCCAGCCAGTGCACGGTGGCCATGCCCCGGGCGCACACCTCCAGCGCCCGCACCCGCAGCGGCCCGCGCAGCTCCAGCTGCACCCAGCCGTGCAGCAGCTCCCCGCTGCCGTGCGCCGGGCCCGGCTCCAGCCGCACCGCCAGCCTCCGCACCCGCCCCGGCCGCAGCATCGCCGCTGCCCGCGCTGACCCCGCGGCGCCAGGAGGCTGCTGCCCGCCTCGGGGCTTTCCAGGGGAGAAAGGAGGAAGAGCAAAGGCGACACCAAAATCCTCGAGTTGATCCCGGCTTTTAGCTGGCCCCACCCTGCAGGCCTTGCCGGGGATTGGACTGAGCGCCTGGTTTGCAGTGATGTTTTAGCGTTGGCTTCATGTGCGTGAGGCTGATGGTGTGCCCGGGACGGGGCCGCGGTGACGAGGGACGTGTTTTTAAACCGACCGAGAAAAAAAAACAACGTGACTTCGTCTTATCTCTGAGTCACAGACACTGGCGACGTGACACCGGGACGTGCGGGTGGCTGCGCGGGCAGGGAGGGGTGTGACACACACACCACGGACAGCGCCGGCAGTCAAAGAAAGCCTTGGCTTGCCCGGTTCAGCCGTTCCTGGGGCACTGCTAGAGAGGGAGAGGAGTTTAGAAAGTTTAGAGGGCCTCGCTCCAAAAGCCAGCTTTGCTTTGTCTGCAGTTGCACTGAGATCCACATGAAAAAGAAAATTGATGATCACAGGGATCACCGGTGCCTCCAAGGGTGATTCCAACACTTATCCCCGTGGCTGTTCCTGCAGCAGCACAGGTGGCAATGCCACCTCAGGGTCATGCCAAAGTAATGGGGCAGACCTGGGGCAGATGCAAGTCTCTGTTACTCCACCAAATGATGCAAGTGAGGTGCTTGACTGGAGGCGTTCTACAACGTGCTGGCATGAGGGAGTGATGTGAGTGTCTCTGTGCACTTGGAAGAGGTGAGTGCACAGCTCCTTTGAAGCACGTGTGGAGCAGAGACTGCCCCATTCCTGAAAAATAAAGAATCAAATCTATAAAGGAAAGTACAATCATGGGCCCAGGCACTGCTGACACACAGACTGAAGCAGTTGTGGAACTTCACTACTCGTGTGCTCAAAGGGTCCCCAGGAATCAAACTTGTGTGCATGAAAAGGCTGAGAAGAGCTTGTGAAGTGGCAGCTGTGGCTCACCACAAAGATCAAGACATTGGTTCATG
>VWYO01027340.1:0-12302 GCA_013400275.1 Rhadina sibilatrix | reverse complement strand
GAGCTTTTGTTCATTCAGTTAATTTGGCCTCTGATTAACATCAGCAAGGGTTGTTGAGGTTCAGTTTCAAGTGCCTCAAAGTTTCTAAGCAATAGCTTCTGTGTTGTTTTCTGTTTACATAGTATGAAGACCCATTGTTGAACAGTTTAAGATCTAAGGTCTCTAGAGGCTGATTTTTACAAATCTGTCTGTAGCTGGCTGGAGTGGAACACCTTCTAGCAATCACGATGTGGCTCACTATTGGAAGGAACAAATAGTAGACTTGCTGAATTAAAAACATGGCATCCTTTTAAAATAATAGTAATTAAATTAATGATTTCCAGTTCAGACCCATTCACGTTTTGCAGGGACAATGTTTGTCTATCATGTTGTTTAAGAATCAGTTCTACTTTGTGTTACACACACAGAGGTATGTGGCCCATAACCAATATTCCTTTTACAGCTTGGAATATCCTTTCTTTCTCCAGACTATACTTCCACTTCCTCTACCTTGATAACTTCTTTCAGTGGTTTACTTAACTGCCTAGCCCTGGTAGTTGGGGTCTTCAGCATCCTACTGTGTCTAAAAAGTTCCTCACAATTGTTTTCTTTGTTGCTTTGTTTGGTCAAGGTATTTCTACCATGGCCTTGGACCTATTTTGGGTTTACTTTGTCCTTTTGAAGTATACTGGGAAGAAGGATAATCTGAAGGGGTTTCCTCCCTATTTTTTGGGGGGGAGGGGGGGCAGGGCACAGGGAGCGGTTGTTAGTTTCTCTTGTTTTGATTTTTTTTGTTTATTTGGGTGTCCTTTGTTTTGTGGGGTTTTTTGTTTGTTTATTTGTTTTTGGTTTTATTTATGGATTAGCCCAAGCTATCAGTTCTACATCAATGCTGATTTTACTCCACAGCTTTGTGGCTGTGGTTTTCAACAATTCTGGTATTTTTAGCTCCTTTTGTAAGCTTTTGGTGACCACACTGCTTCCCATAATGATTAGGTCTATCAATTCAGGCAACAAATGTAATTCCATATCTCAGGTCTGCAACAGGTCTCTTTTTATGCTAGGGAGTCTTCTGTCAATGTGGCCCTTCCACAAGCACTCTTTTTCCCATTTGCTGTTTGCGAGCAGTTACCTCTCTCAGCTTGTGAATTGCATGCCAGCTGCCTTCCTTACAGTAGGGAGTGGAAGAAACAGCAAGGTTTCTACTTTAGCTTATAGTCACTGGTAGCAGTTGCAAGCTGGGCTCCTTGTGGTGTTTGTCTGAAGTCAAGGCTTTCTACAAAATAAATTTCTAAAACAAAAATTTTAAAAAAGGTGGAAGCACACTCTGTCAGTACAGGCCATTGAGGAGCCACAAAACATAGGGAGATACCTCTTTCCAAGCAAAAGTCTCATTTGTTTGAGGATAGATGATATGGATAGAGAAACTTGCTGGGAGCTAGACAGCAACACTGGAAAGGCAGCTAGATTTTGCTGCATTGTTTTAAATCCATCTTTTAATTCATAGGTATCTAGTTCCTAGGAAACCAAGCAATGCAGGTTATAAAAATTCAAGTTCTGCTTTTCCAGAGAACTACTTAAAGTAGTTAACTACTTAAAGGGAGAACTACTTAAATATGTTTGCTCTGTATGATTTAGAGTTTTAACAATGTCTCATAAAACTGAGCTTTTTTCTTTATCACTGTCTAGTTCTAGTACCTGGTAATTTTAGTATTTACAGATTCTTTCCCTTTAATAATAGCTCAGCTGCTTCTTCTGGGGAAAAAAAAAAGCACTAGATGAAACACTTTAAAAATCATATTTCTGTTCTGATTCCTCAGTTTAGAAAGTAAAGTGGTGGGCAGCTTAGCCAACAGACTGGGCTGATGCAGTAACAATCCAGGGAAACTGGTGGAGAATGGTGGGACACATATTCAGGTGAATACAGATTACAAATGTAATTTTAAGATGCAGGAAAACCACTCTAACGAGAGGCTAAACAAGGTAACTAGGAAAGAGTGATCTTCGGTTTTTAGAATGATGTTTGTAAGGCCTCAAGTAGATGACCCACAGAACTACAAAGGTGTGGGGTTATTTTTGTGGTTTTGAAGAAAACCTACATACTAGACTAAATATACAAGCAGAAGACAAAATTGGAGTGTACTTGGAAAGGTAGTTATTAAGCAAGCATTCAAAGTGTACCCCAGTTCTTTAAGTTATTATGTCAGTGATACATCTAGTCTGTATGGTTTGTCTTGATTTTCTTGCTTTGTTTTTTTTGCCCCCAAGGGTAGGTGGCCCTTGAGCTCTATAAATTAAACTGAGTCCCTGTTAGGACATACACATAGCAGAGGATTAAAATTGTATAGCTTATGCTGTCACTGATGCCAAGCTCGAGTTTGGTTTGCACTTACATGCAGAGCCGAAAGTTGAGCTGTTTTTTTTGAACTGATTCACAAGCAGGTGTCACAAATGTCTGCCCTGAGGGTGTCTTGTCCTACTAGAGAGATACAGGTGCTGCATCCACTACAATGCTGTAATCCACTTCTTCATATCTGTCACACAAATTAAAAATGTTTTTGTGGCACTTACTACCTGTATAAAATAATCTTTCTAGTGTTTAAAATCCATCTGCAGTAAATGAAGCCACATGTTAGAATAAAAGTGAAATAGCATTGCACTGAAATTGGAGTATAACAGATGGCTCCATCCAGTATGCAGTGCTGCTGACATGTAATATACTGATATCTCTGGCAAGAAGACTTGTTTTGAAATACTTCTAAGTGGTACTGGGTAATAGAATGAGACACTATCTTTTTTAAATGACTTCTGTGTCTTCTTTTTTTGGCATTGTTTTGCTAGTTCCGAGGAGCTCTTTGAATCTCAAGATGAAGTTGAGGTTAATACTAAGTATGTAGGGTGGGTGTCTCTGACTACTGCATTCTTGCCAAAGGAATCTTTTTAGAATAACTGATGCTTCTGATAGCTGATGAGAGGATCAAAAACTAATATCACCATAGTCTTCAATGCATTGTTGTGCATTCAGATCCAAACAAAATAACAAAAATTAGGTCAGAAATTAGTAGTAATTTTTTCAACATCAAGATTCCAATTTAGAATTAACACTTATATAGTTGGTAGTGTAGTTTAGATTTGTGTAGAGCAGATGTTTCCCAACAGCAGTACAATTCTGTATCTTTTATAATGTTGCTTAGTGTTAAGTGTCCTGATTTGAAAAGCTTACTCAGAAACTTTCAAAAGCTGTCCTTTATCCAGAGATTAAATCATAATTTGGGTAATGCAAATATGCCCAGTTCTCTAAGGACCAAGTAACTCTAAACCTTGAGTTTAGAGTTTATATTAGAATGTATTATGTCAAGTAGTTTGTAGTTTAAAGAAAAACAAAGCTGGGGTTGCTTCTGCACCGCACATAAAACTATCTTCTCTGTACAAATATGACTGTTTTTACTGCATAACAAAAAGCTTTATTTGCCACTTATTCACCAGGTGGATAGTTCTTTGAAGCTTTCTCTTTACAAATGGTAGTAGACTTCATCCTCACCAACAAAGCCTTGATCCAAAATCTTCTTATATGGTCATTTCTATGGGGCCATGAATTAATTTGCATCTTAATATTGTGACATAAATTAGCCTTTTTTTCTCTATGTCCTAGCAACAGAGGTACAGTAGTCAGGACTACTTGTCCACTGACCTGAGTTCAGTAACCTGCTCTTCTTCTCACTGGCACTTCTTGTGGAGTAGCTCAGTTTTGTTTGAGATTAATCTTCCTGTTCCTTACTTGATTGACTTACACTATTGACTGAAAAATGTGTTGGTGTAAATATAGAGGCCTAGCAGACAAAAAGGCTTGCTTTCTTCTGGAGAACTTGGTCCCAGATACAGAACAGAATTTGGGAAAATGGGAGAGGAAGCACATAAAAAACCTTAATCTTCTGCTCGATGTATACAGGTTGAGTGAAAAACTTCAGTTTATTCTATTCAAATTGACAATTTCTTTCCATTCATTCCGCCTAACCCAATCTTCCTTGACCCCGACAATGGCTGAACAAAACCCTAAAAAAGCTTAGATATATTTTATCTTGGAATATTTTTATGTTCTAGAATTAGTGGTGTTGAAGTCTTTCTACTTAGTGTTTGGGTCTCTGCCACCTGAACTCAGTGACCTTTAATATTGTTGAATGGTGCTTTCCTCCACAGAACAGCAGTGTGAGGAGATGACCCTGTGCTGGTTGTTTGATACTGTGGCCATTAGCTTAGAGGACCTGAAGGCTTAGACTTCTGAATTGAGCTCATCTGGCAGGAGGTGTGTTGTTTCACAATCACAATCAATTACCTGTCTGTAAGGTGCCCTTCTCTTTCTCTCACCTTCATTGCTTCTGCGATTTTTCAATTAGTCTTTTTCATTGAAGCTTTTCCACCTCATCCTGTACTTTCACATTCCTTGAAGACATGAGAGAAGCAGTTTTTGTTCTTCTCTTCTGTGACTTGTGAGCAAAGTGAGATTTTTCTTTAGATTAGCTTTTCTGGAAATCTCTGATCTGTGTCAAAACCCATAGTTATTTTGCAGGTTCATCAGTACAGAAGGTAAAATAAGTACACATCTTTCAAACAATGTCTGCCAACATTAGCTATGAGGACTTCTAATATTTTGTTGGACTTGGGGTTGGAGATGTAACCAACTCACTTCAGTCAGTAGTTTGGTAACTGCAATTGTGTTACTATTGAACTGTTCTTAATCCCTGCCTTTGTGTAGGCCCAAAGCGAGCACCCAGGCAGGGAGAACAACAAGGATTCAGTAACAGAGGCACAGAGGGGAAGAAAGACAAAACTGAGTGGAGACCATCTTTCAGGGAATACCGTCCCTATGGAGCACAAAGACAAGTGGAATTTTCAGTGGAACGGTATGTATCCTGCAGAGAGAACAGAGGTCCCTCATAGAGGATCTGTGCATTATTAGCGTGCAGTTTTTTTGCAGGACTACTTATTTCATGCCTGTCAGAGCTGTAGTTTCAGCTTCCTGGAGGGTTGAATTGGAACACTTTTGTTGAATGTTAGAAATATAAGGCAAAACTGAAAAATGTAAAGATCAGAAAATGGACACCCTAGTCAGCAGCATATTTATAATGTTAGTTTCTGAGCTCACATACCAAGCTTTGCTTTGTGGGAGGTCCCAAGTTGGAACTTACTGCTTGGACAGTGAATGCATATTTATTTTGCTTTCTTAGTAAGTACTAGAAGATTCCTCCCAAACCTTTAACGCTTCAGAATGTGGCTGTTCTTACTTTATATCACGATAGTTGATATTTAGCAGATAACAAGTTGTCTGAAATTTTTAGCAGTTGCCTATATATATAGGTTTAGATGGTGGAGCTATTGGGTGATAAATTTGTGAAGATTTGACAGTTTTATAATGTTTCATTTCTGTAATGTTTCCAGTGTTAACAACTGCTGATCTTTCTGTTCCTGTGTGCTGTAATAATTCCTCCAAAGTTCACTTTATGTCCATTTTTAATGACAGAAACAAAACAGCTGTAGTGTAGGTTGTATAAAGGTACACCCTAAAAATTGTGCAGTAGGTGTTATATACTGATGTATCCCACACCTGCACAAATATAACAATACAATTTTTTTTTCTTGTTGTTAACTGTTCTATTATAAAAAGAAAAAATCTGACTACTTATCTTCTTTTTAGACCAGTGGAAAGGTTAGACTATGAAAGGCCAGTGAGAGGTCGTGGTGGAGGAAGAGGCAGAATGAGAGGTAGAGGAAGAGGTGGTGGATTAAATGGAAGTTTTGATGGGTTTGACCGAAGAAGAAAACGGGAACCTGAAAGACAAAGTGGGAATGATAAAACGTAAGTGTTCTGTGTGCTGTTTCTTACTTGGTATACAAGTAAATAATATCAGCACTGCAGGTACTGTCTTTTAGGTATTCTGTTCCCTCCTACTATCCAGGTTGGCTGGCAAAAAGTCAATACTAGTTCTAGTTTGAGGTCATAAAAAAAAAAAGGAAAAAACCTCTTAAACTCAGATGGCTTAGATGAGTGAAAGCAAATCACAAAAAGGATGGAGGTGAAGCTCGCAACTATAGAACAATTAAACATCATATCATCTTTAATTGTAGAACAATTAAAGATAAGGTATGTCATATAATTGTGCCCCAATTATAGATCATAATTTTCTGTGGCCTATGTTAGATCATTTTCATCAGTTTCATGTCCATTTTGAGCTTTATAAGCCTCGCTTTCTATTATTGTTGGAATTAATGTAATTTTACAGTTTTTTTTTAACTTGGCTCCTTCATGATAGTGAGATTAAATTGAAGCAAAGGTGTCATGATGTGTGGCTTGTTCACTTAAGATGCCAGAATCTTTTGACTGGAGCTGAGTTGTCCTTTAATGGAAGTAAGTTATTACTTTTCTCAACAGTCAAGTAAGTGGAATGCTGGTATTAATGCAATTGCTCCAAAATGCTGATTCTAAGATTCAAACTCTGTTACTGGGCCTAAAGTCCAGTCTCTTTTCTGGAGTTCTATGGATACTTTCTAAATTGCAAAACTGTAGTACAAATCAGTGTGGCTCTAAAGGTAACATTGAGCTGACTGTACCACTGGAGTACATTTTGAAAATCAGAACAATGATGTGATTAATGGCCACTTAGAGTTAAAAAAATCAAGAATTTTCCATTCAGTTCTGTGTCTCTTAGTGGTACTGGTTTCTGTTCAGATTTGTAAAATCTCACTGATTATGTTGGCTTTTGTCCATTCTTTTCTCCTAGCAATACATTACTCTTTCCAGTAGCTTTTGTTCTCATATACATCTAGAACTCTTTAACTGAAGCCTGATAAAGGATGGAAAAAAGGCAGTGCTTTGCACTTATAGCAAGTATCTTTGGCCACATAGACATTCATTGACAGAGTTGTTTTAAAAATGAAATTTTATTTCAGAATAAAATCTTTTAAAACTTACTGGATTCAGACAATCACTAAAAGATTGAAAAAAATACGACCTTGTTGTGTAATAATTTTTGGGTCTTGATATTCCAAATTCTTCTGAAAAGTTATACTAACTTCTCTCCCTTCTACATTATTTCATATTAAGAGTACATTGGTTAGGCACTTGGGCTTTTCAAAGGATTGGCCTAGGTTATTATTGTTCTGAACTGATAGTACAAAACTAGCTAACAGAAAACTATCTTCTGTAGGATATCAGGGAAGGCTTCATAAACTTACAAGGTTTTTATTGGCCCTTACATACTTTCTCCCTGGTNGTCTGCCCAGATTTTGTGTAAAAGTATCTCCAATGTCAAATAAGGTTTTTTGTGGGTTTTTTTTTTTTTTCAGTTTACTAGCATCAGAACTTACACAAGTGTTTTCTTGAGATGTGGTAAAAGGGACATAAAATTAAAGCTTTCTGAATGATTCTAAAAGCATATCTGTGCCTTAATTGTGCTAATCAAGGATTGAAGCTAAAACGTGTTACTTTTAAATATATATGCCTGCTACTGGAATGAAAATAAGTTCCTGCTGTCATTTGACAGTGAATTAAAAGTCCATGTTGCCGAAAATACAAACTTTAATTCTTTAAAAGTAAAAAGTAACCCCAAATGTCAGCGTTATACTGACAACTAATACTAGTTGTCATGATTAGTATTTATGATTGAATTATTTCATCTTCATACATGGTTTTTTTTTAAGGAAATAGAAATTGTATTTTCCTAATACTGCTTATTTTGTTAAGTTGCTCAGCTAGTCGCTTAATGTATCTTCTACTTACAGTCAAAGAGTTTTCATTTTTTTTCCTCCTTACCAAGGAATTTTGGTTTAAGAAGTAATGTATTGATTAGGTTTTTTCCCAGTGTGACTCATGAAGACTGTGATTTTGTTTTGGTTTTTCTGTGTGTTTTGTTTTAGTGGGACAGAACAGACTTCATCTGTGGAGGAGACCGTGGAAACTCCTGAACAGCCAGGGACATCTGAAGGAGAGCCTCTGAGCAAGTACTGTCAGACAAATATTTTCTTTCTGAATGCGAAGGAAACGATTAACTCTTACTGATGTACTTGTATTGGGGGGCATACTAGAAATGTGAACTGTTCAGTTTTGCTAGTGCATGTTTTTAAAATTAGAAAAGCTTTGTCTTATATTTGTAAGCATTGGCGATTGAGAGATGGGAACATCCGAGTTCTGATCAGAAGCCCCTTTTATTGAGTATACAAGACACTTACATAAGGTTTTACTTGTATGGCAATCATACAGGGGTCTAGTTTTGGTAACAATTTCCCATGGTTACACATTCTTCATGACATCATATCACCTGGTAACATTATCTTATCACAAAGTTTCACAACATGTTTCCTGGTAGTTTTTCACCAGGGAGCATCTCTATGTGTTTGTCTGTCCCATGGTTTCATGATATCAGATTCCTTTAGTAGTTCCATTGTGCTCTCTGTCCTATTCCCCATCATGAGTATGGAAAATGTGTCCCTAATTCTGACTAAAGCTTGATTTATATAGTTGGAGATTGCATTTAACGGCACACTGATGCTTAACTTCCTAAGATTTGGTGATAATTTAAGGAGGAGCTACATATTATGTTTTACCTTTTTAACTTGTCTAATTTGTAGACACTACCATGCTTTTTGATGTTCTCTGAGAACAGTATTCAAGGTGCCTGTGCAATCGTACAAACGCATTTAAAATACACTGAGCTACTCTAAGTCTGTATTCAGAAATCACTAGTATCATGCAGATATCATCTATTCATGAGAGGCCATGGCAGAACTTGGAAAAACTTTCTGGAAATGCCGTGAGCCTTAGATTTAGAGAAATTGAGAGAGAAATGTGCCCCTTGTCTTCTAGCTTTCATTCTAATCAGTATCACAGCAAATAAATTAACACCAGCTTAAGAAGGATAACTAGACAGTCTTGTCTAAGTAAGAGACTTAAAGAATAATTAAATAGCATGTAGTGCATATCTCCTAATGAGTGAAACATGGTCAGTGCAGTATGTCAGCTTCTTCTGTTGCTGTGAAGCCTTGTTTACTCATGAGGCAGCTCCAGATATTAGTGATATGGGTTCATTTCTTAATTATAAAGCCAACTAGACTACAAAACCTGTTTTATATGTTCAGGTTATTTAACCCTGTAAGAAGTTCAATTGATATAACTTTGATTATTTTAATTTTAGAGTAGGTTTTAATATATAGGTAAAGGTGTATACACATAGGGAAATCTATCTTTGAATGACTTATTACTGAAAAAATGTTTCAAGGCCAAGTTAAATGAGTTGGGCTGTGTAGGTACACTGGCAAAAATGCACTGTATTAGCTGATTATATGAAAAGTTACTTGGCTTTTTAATAATCTGATTTTGTCAGTTGCTGATACCTTTACTTGTTTCATACTTGTACTTGTTTCTGCTTCAGTTTAAGCTCTTTGTAGATTTGTCCCAATAATATCAGTTCATTGTAGAGCTTAAGGCATGAGAAGGTGTATACAGTGGAAAAGGCCTCTGTCCAAAATCTGCCAGTTATCTTTAACTCTTTTGTCTTTCTTAGAGATCACTAGGTATTCAGTCAGACTGGGAGCCTTCCTGGAGATTTTACTCCTGTCTTTTTTTTTTAAGATTAATTTAGGCATAGTCCACTGAAATGCAAATTATTCAAAAAAGCACATAACCTACAAGTACAAAATTCTGCACTGTGTACTCCTTTCAGTGCAATAAATACTGTCCCAAAAGCTTACAAATCTATATACAAAAGAGGGGTTACATAAATCTCCCTGCACTTACCTTTTGGGGGGTGTCAGCTTGATGACCCTATCTATGTATTTTAAACAGGACACATTATATGAATAGTGCCTAGTTCATTAGGGATGGTTCTATGGCATACACCTTAAAAAGATGGAATTATTGTTGTTTTAATGTTTAAAAGCAAAAGCTGATAGGATATGGTGTTCAGGCTTCATGATGTATTTAAAGGTCTTACATGCTTAGTTGCCCCTGCTATCCAGATAACACAAATTGGGTTACCTTCTGCTTGTGCTAGCCTCAATATTATAAAGGGTTGTGTGTTTGCATGGGCTGCTGCTAGGGTCTTTCTCATTTTGACACTAAAACGCAGTGACTGGAAGGAAACCATTTATCTTCTATTGCTTTATTGCAGTTGTGTGCTTGCACTGAGAAAGAGATTGAAGACTTGGGTTTGTTTATTTTCTCATTCTCTTTCTTGTTGTGTTTCCATTTAAAATTACAAGTAAAAAATGTACTCTTGGAAGTTGGGAATAACCTGTTGACGTGAAGATGGTGTGTAGCTTTCTGATGTGGTACCGGCTCATTTCTGTGCAACTCTGGAGAAGAGGTTCTGTGGGCTTCTGTAACTTACGGGGTCTTGTCTTTAGGACTCTAGTATTCCAGGATAAGAGTTTCTTTAATACTTGTATAATATAAATCAAGTTGTTTTTTCCCATATCCTCAAATCTTCTTGAATGTATCAACAATATTTATCTCTAGTTATATAATCCCAAAGTGCCTTTTTTTTTTTTTTTTTTCTGCAAAAGCAAAATCTAACCTCAGCCCTGTATAAACAGAAGTTTATGCAGAAGCGTGAACTTTTCTCACAGCTGCTCTGGGTTGAACTTTCCTTCACAGTCTAAACAATGTAACAGATTTGTGTTGACCAAATTAGATTTTTGGTTTTGGTTTTATTCAGTACAACACATGGGGTAATCAATTTCTAGTCCTAAAGGTAGAGCTTGTATTTGATCTTGTAGGGTTTTCTTACTTTTTTTCTCACATGAAAGTTTTCCTTTTTGGTGGAACTGTGTATCATTTTGGTTAATGTAATATGGAGCTTTAACATTTTATCTTCAAGATTTTTTAGCTATTTATCTCATTTGTTTATTTGTTTTGTTGTTGTTTATTGATTTTTGGTGTTTAATGGTGACATAAAGCTGTTCATAGATCCAATCAGAGCTTCGTAAGTATTTGATTCATTGTTTTTCTTCCATAGTAGGTTTGTATAAATGTTGTTTGGTCTTACCTTGTTGAAATTTTTCTACAGCTGGTGATAATGCTCTTGTAAATAATGTTTAGTGGGAAGCCTTCATGTCATTGACTTCTTGATAAAAGCTGGCTAAGTATTTGCTCTGTGCAGCTGAATAATACAAAAACTGAGCTCAGGTAATTTCATTTTTCATTTCATATTTTCATATCATTTTTAATGATATGAAAATAATAGCTGAATAGCTGAGCTAAATGCCATTCCTTTCCATTTGCCTTTCTTCTGGTAAAAACAAAAGGTATTTTGTTTACTGTATGTACAGTAATCAAGGCATATTTAAAGGGTTATTGTAATGCATTGGAGACACTGAAGCAGTAGGCACCATTACTGAAGGCTCTCATTTAGTGATTTGGTAGGACTTTCATTGTAAATTCAATTTTTTCATGTCCAGAGGTTGTACTTAGTTGTCTGGCAGTGTTTTGTAAGCATGATTGCTGGTGTGCCAAGGAGCTTATTAGTTTGATTAATGAAAATGCACACCAAGCAGTTACTAAAATTGTGTAAGGTTAGAAGGTAGAAAATAATGCACAGAATGCACTTTCATGCTGGCTTGGTGCCCAAAATAACTTGCTGCAATTGAGTTTCTGTCCAAAATGAGATATGCAGGTTTCTATTGCTGTCTTTCACTCATAGGTGTTTCCCCTTGGGAATCTTGACATCCTAAAACAAATTTGTAATGCTAGAAACCTAGCAGTTAAAACCATCCGTTGGGTTAAAGACCAAAACTGTACTTTGCAGTTGAAAAAAACCAAATATTTGCAGTGTAAATCCACAAGTATTTCCTTTGGAACTGGCAAGTGTGTGTTTTTGATGTATGTGTACTTTTCAAAGTAATAGCTCTGTTTGCTTTTTGAGAGATCAAGTTTCTGTGTGGTCAAATGTCCTCATGTTATCTTACTATCATATCACTTCAGACCTGAAAGGGGTTTTTTGGGCCCAAGGCATGACCAATTTTAATTGTTGCTTCTCATACCTGTCTAGTTGATTTTCATGTACTCTGCTAATGGAGTTTTCAATGTCCCCTGGTGGTCTTTCCAATACTTAGAAAAATAAAAGCTGGTATGTTAGGTTTTTTTCTCCTGGATATCTTGTCTTAATGTCATGGATATGCAAAACTTGTTTTAGCATTATGTATATTTCCTTTGCACATCTTTAAAGGCTTCCAATGTACATCATGTGTTTTAGACTTGTGTCTTGCAGTGTTACTGTGGGCTTCCCACCTGTTCCCATGCAGAAGACATTATTCAGTTGAAATTGTTCCACCCT
>VWYO01027336.1:72237-85272 GCA_013400275.1 Rhadina sibilatrix | reverse complement strand
CGGGTTGGAGAAGTTAAATTAAAAGATTTGGTCTATGTTATGTTTTTCTAATATTTGAATTTTAGCTAAGATTACTCTTTCTCCTCTCTTTAATATATTGTTTTAAATAAAAAATGCTAATAAATCTTGAGAGAAATATGTCATAGCAGAGTTTAAAAACTGTAGTGCAATATATAACAGTTCATAAAATATTCTATTCAAATAGCCAAAATTGTAGTGCATTTGGACCAGAAGTAGTTAACTGCAGGAACAGCATTTTATTAGCTACTAAAATTAAGAAAGAGTACTGCTGTTTCACAGCCAGATAATTAAGTACCGTTTTCTCTTTTTTAATACTATAAAATTAAACTTCCTGTTTAAATGGCCTGGTGGGGACTGTAGGCAAAGGGTCGTCTGATGAGCCCTCGGGGCAAATCCAGAAACACAACATAGCACTTATTCACACAAGACTTTAACAGGGTGGAAAACACTGATTGAAGGGGAGGGAGGGGGGGGAAAATGCTGCAGTAAGCGAAAAATTGCAGGTCATAAATCAGAGATCCATTTTTTCACATCATTTTGGCTAATCCATTAAATCTCAGTGCAAAGGAATCTATCAGAAACAGAAGCCACGGCCTTGGGTTCCCTGTCTCCAGATGTTATTAAAAGTGTATGAGCAGTGAAAGAACTCAATTAAAGCCAGAGCATTGATGAGATGTTCCAGCCACGCCGGGCCCACCAACCTTTGCTGGCTCCTCTTTTGTCAGGGACAGTGGTGCTAAGCCCCTTTTTTCCAAAGGGGATTTCACTCCCCACTTCATCAAGGGACAGGGTTTACCCCGTGTTAATCTAAATTCCTTTTTTTTTTTTGTACTCAGACTCTGAAGTTCTACACCAAATGAATGTCAGTAGCAGAATAACACACAGGTTAACAACCGGGAGTAGCTGCAGCTCTTACACCCAACCATCTTCTCCTGCTGTTGGTCTGTGGGCTGAAAAATGATTCCTGTTCTGGCTGAGGAGCACAAAGAGTGCAGAGAATCATCCCAACTCTACAAACATTAAGCCAAACCCTGCCCTTCTCTAACCCCACAGGGAATTTACAGGGTGTAAATGAAGGATTTCTGGACAAAACTGGTGAGACTTTGCCCAGGAACCCCCCATCCTCTGTTCCTGGAGGTTGGAGTTTATTGGTCAGATCTGATGTGAAACCTGCACCTCCCAAGGAGCAGAAGCCCTTCATCCCTAGAGCCACTTTTTAGTCCCTCACACCAGGAATCTCCACACCCAGCACGTTCTGACACACACAAAAAAAAACCCCAACACACTCTCAGATACCTTGTTCCAGCTGCAGGTTGCTTTCTAGCTAAGGCTGGAGGTTGAAATCACCTGTGAAGGCTTCTTAAATCAGAAAATATTCTCTTTGCTTCCACCAAACACAAGTGCAGCTGCTGCTGCTCTGCTCAGTTCATAATTAGTCACAATAAAACGCTTCCAGACACCACCAAAACAAGTAATAATGTTGTGGTTGGGGCACTTCATTAGGGTTTGGGAGATCATTCCTTTGCAGATGAGTCCTTTGGACCTGACAAAAAATACTTGGTGGGAATTCATCCCCACCACAGGTGAGCAGATACCTGGTGTAAAATACTCACTGAGCCACTTAAAGGCTTTTGCACCACCTCACAGGAGGGGAAAATCAGGTCTATGGAGAAAAGGAGGGGTTCCAATTCATAAAGAATTCTAGGAGTTTTAAATTCGTGGGTTTTCAGGCAAGAACAAAATTCCAAAATCAATTTGGTAATTTAAAACCTGAGTGGATGGAAATATTCTATTACATCCACACTTTGCTCCAGTTTCAGATTTCTAACGGTGTTGTGTTCATTCTACAGGAAAAAAATTTTAGAAGAAATCCCTGAAAATCCAGAGTGACACTTGATAACAGCATGACCAGGATTTATTTTATTCTGCTACAGCTTTTATTTATTTATTTATTTTTCTTCCTTCTGAAAGGAAATTTCAGGAAAATCCGACTGAGCTCTGTGCAGCATTTGGATTCAGTGTGGTTTTGGCAACATTTCTGTGTCGCACCAGAGCATCACATTTGGGTGGCAAAAAAAATAAAAATGATCTGAGCAGAATGTGAGATTTGCTTTGCTCAGATTCACCCACTGTAGGAATTCAGAATCCACTGGCTCCCTGGAATCCTGGCAGGGCAGAAACCTCCAGAGCCTGAAGTTTATTGGTTTGTTTTTTGTTTTTTGGGTTTTTTTCCTCCCAAGGCAGAAGAGAACAGGACGCAGTTTGTGTCGATTTTGTTGTTTCCCTGTAGATCCCTGAGATTTAGGTAGAACTCACCTGGCCAAGCATCACTTAATCCCCTCAGGAGCCCCAACAGAAAAATTTCACGGCATTTTTCTTCAGAGAAAATGAAAATTGAGAAAGACGCCCAGCATTCACCAGCTCTGCCACAGAGCAAAACAACATTTAGATCCCAGGGAATGTGTCCCCTTGGCAAGCAGCAATTCCTGCTGGAAGGAACCAATTTTCAGTTTCCCAAACGGACAAAGCAGAGACAAAACAAAACCTCCTCCTTGCAGAGCCTCATCCCACACACTGAGCACACACAGCGCCGGGGATGCCCGGAGAGCTCAGCCAAGTGGCATTGCCAGGGAAGCTTTAGCAGTACCCAAACTTCTTTTTCCTCCTTTTTAGGCTGGTGTTTTTGGCCCTTCTCGAGCATCCCAATTCCCAACAGGAGCTGTGGAACTTTATTGGGGGGCTTTGCTCTCAAAAAAAAATCCTTTCGGTGCGTTCCGGTAACACAACACCGCATCTTCATCGGGAAATCCATCTCGGGCCTTAAAGGGGAGGGGAAAAAAATCAAGGGGGAAAAAAATCAAGGCTTTTATGTCGCTATTAAGCCGGAGCAAAGCCCAGTCATCGGGTTTCACCCCTCAGTTCTGCTGGGGCCGTGCATCAGATCGCTCTGGAGATAAGCCCCGAAATGCCGGGATGCCCTCGGAGCATCCCTAGCGCAGCTCCCGGGGAGAGACTAAACACTGCAAAGCCTCTCCGGCGCAGCGGTGCTTTGCATTAGGGAAATAATAAACCACTGGGAGAAGGGGAAAAAAAAAAAAAAATCACCCTCTGTAGTGTTTAGTCTCATTTAATCTAATATTGGTGGCTAATGGGCTCTGATCTCGTGTGTGTACGCAAGGAATTCCTTCCAAGCCTGGGCCGGCGGGTGAGCTCAGCTTTTGCATTTCATTTGGAGCACTCAGCGCTTGATACCCGAGGAGGTCACTGAGAGCTGCTTTTAAATCAAATATCCAGAGGTGGAAATGCACGGACTTATAAACCAACAGTCGGAGATTTTATTTATTTCCTGTTGGCCTTGAAAAATTAGAGGAAGCAGGAAAAGATGGACACGGGCGCGCCGTGGAAGGGGTAAATGTTTAGGGAAAGGCATCTTTAAGTTCTCCTGGGCTTCCTGTTTATTTATTTTTAGAAAGTCTCAGGACACAGCACACATAGAGATCCTGTGCTAAGAAGGTCTGTGAGAATTAGTAAGCAGCAGAACACCTTCCCGGTATTTTTTGCTAAATTTCAAGAGTTTTAGATAACACTAAAGAACGCTGACTCAAGGAAAAATAAATTATTTAGGCTCCTTACTAAGGGCCACAACTGCTTTTATTCATAGGAGCATCCTCCCATCTCAAGTTCAAACGAGACCAGTGAATGAGACTGTGAGATTTTCCTCTCCCACAATTTCACTCAGTTATTTCACTCTGCACTCAGATAATTTCCCCTAAGTTTAATTCTCACAGTTCTCAGCTGCTTTTAACTTAGCCAAATTGCAGTTGCAATGCTGCACAGAGTGTTGGAAATCTAAGTTGGTGATACTCATCACGTTTATAATACTTAGTGCAGCCTTGTGGATGTTAACAGGTCACGTGGAACACTTGAAATGCAATATTGGGAACTTATTGCTGAAATTACCACGAAGATCATAGACCAACAATGTAAGAGAAGTAGAATAAAGGGATTCAAGGAATCATGTTTTATATCACCCTAAGTTTGAATGAGATTATCTAGATTTGTGATCAATTTGATTGAAACAATGGATTAACAGCAGGAGAATATATCTAACCTGAGGCTGGCTGTACTTCACAACACTGGAAAAGTTTGTATCTCTTCCTCTCCCCTCTCCATAGTTGTAAGTGGTGCTGTTTTCATCCAAGAATTCCCTGGAAATCACTTTCTCTCACCATTCCCCAAAGGGTTTCAGAAACCAAAGCCGTGCCAGGGCTGCTTCCCCAGGCAGAGGGGCTGAGCTGAGGCGTGGGGAACTGACAACTCAAAGCTTCTTTCCAATACAGGAGAACTCAGACAGACTTCCAGTGAACCCCAGACAAATTTCAAGCCCCCCAAACCACACAGGCTGGGTGAGTTTCAGTGTGGAATTTTAGGGTTCATCAGCACAGCGAAAAACCCAAGAAAAGGGCTGAAATCCCTGAAATCTGGCCCAATCTCTTCCCACACTACTGCAGCCCCTACCTGGCCTGGTGAAACCCATTTCCCATCTTTTGAAACTCCATTTTTATGGCGTGGCCCCAGTCCCCTTATCCCTGCTCTCCTCAGTGCCAGGCAAACAGAGCAGGAATCTCTGCATGAGACGCCCTAATTGGCAGCAGAGCCCTGGCCCGGCCAACATCTGCAGCTGGTTTTGGTGATAATAAATCAGGGCTGGGGGGTTTCAGTGTGGCAAGCTGCCAGGGAGCTTTCCTTCCCCCAGTTAGCCAAGAAATAAGAAGACAGCAGAGGGGATGGGGGCAGCTCTGGGTGGTTAGAGAGGGGGGGAAAAAAACCCCAATTTCATATTATCCATTACCAGCCACGAGCCTCCGCTCCGAGCTGTCCAAGAAACAAGCTGGACCAGACAACCAATGCCTTTCTTCATCACTGAGCAGCAACTTGTCCAGGAAACCTCAAAAACATCATTAAAACAAGGGCACATTAAAACCCTGCAGCAATAGCTTCCCAGGAATGGAGGTTGCTGCCCCAGCCCTGGGAGGGTTTGGGAGCTGCCCGGGCTCTGCCTGTGCTGTGATCACCCAACACTCACTGCAAACACCTCCACAGGTACGTTTGCAATCAGCAGGTTGGATGCCCGAAGGCTGGGTCTCTCCAGATGCCTGCAGCACTGACAGCTCAGCCCCTCACTTGAAATCTGGGGTCAGACAGAAAGCCTGGATGTGAGGTAATCCCCACTCTGAACGGGGAAGTTCAGACTGGGGAAAGGAATCATAATCAAAGGCTGGAAGAGTGGCCTGAAAGCACTAAGAGAGCAAAATTTGTAGCTGACAGAGCTGTTAATTCAAATGTTGCTGAGTCTTTCCTGCTGAGCCTGGCAGCACAGTTTAGTGCTGAGTTTTGGGGGGAGATTTTTTTTTTTAAATCAGGTTGCTGTGGCATTGAGGATGGAGCAGAGGCCAAGGCACTGAGCTCTGCTCATGGCACATCCACACCAACCAGGGAGCAGAAATTGCAGGCTCTGCCCTCTGAGGCAGCTGCTGCTGTATCAGCTCAGTTTGGCTGATGATTTCCAGTATTTCCATCCCCAGAGTGAGCCAAAGCCCTGCCCCTCTGGGCTGCCTTCACTCCAACCCTCTCTTTGCACTGGAGCATCTCTGCACCCTCAGATATTTAAGTCATTTTTGGATCTCCATTCACCCATCACAGCCAGGTCCCTCCCAGTCCTTCCTTCAGCCTTTCCCCTCTCACAGTGCTGTCTCCTGTTGGTAAAATTCCCTTTCCAGCTACAGCTCCCTCCCACAGCCTCCTCTGCTCCAAGAGTTGTCTTCCCTAGGAAACATCCACCTCATTTACAAGGCCACAGTTATTTTAACCTGAATCCAGTTATGCAAGAAACCACCCCCTCTCCAGTGCCAAATCCCCACAGAACGGTGACAAGTGATTATCTCGTGTGAGGCTTCAGCCCTTGAAAGGCAACAATAATAATTAACCCAATTAAGACCGTCTCTAATGCCACTCTCAACAACCACAGGCAGGTATTGCACTGTTAGGAAGTGGTGATCCACATTTGCCAGCAGAATATCTGGCAGCAAGGATTTCTGGAGCTTATTTAAGCTTTCAAGCCTATGGAAGGAGCTGTGCACAATATCCTGTTTGAAGGCATTTCTAATTTAAATTAATGACCCGAAGGCTATCTCGAGGCAATAATGATCTTATTGTACCAAACCCCGCCATAGCTGAGGTGAATTATAAATTCCTGGGGCTGATTCCGTGGTTAACATTCCAAATTCCAGCTATCCAACGTGGTGTTGGCAGTTCCAGGAGCAGATTAGATGAAACCACACAGGCTGTCTTCAGCCTCCCTGCCTGGCTTGGAACAGGCAGGGGAAAAAAAAGTTCTCCCCACTCAGTGAGAAGCAGAGAAGCCCTGGGGGTGATGAGTTTGGAGTTCTCTTTTTTTTTTTTTTTCCAGGTGTTTTATTCCCAGAATTTTGCTTGGAAGAGATGCCAGAGCATCAGGTAGGAAGGTGAACTCACCACCAAGGTGAGAGTTGCTTCCCCCAAAGACACCTGGGGGTTGACACTGACTTTATAAAAAGCACAACTGGGTTAAATGAGAAAAAAAAATGCCCATTTTTCTCCTGAAATTCCTGAAAATGCCCGTTTTTCTCCTGAAACTCCCCAAAACACACCTTGCACACAGCACTGCTAACGGGCAGGGTCACTCTGGCCCCGGTGACGAGTTGCACATTTGTAAGTCCATCTGTCACCTGTAAACAGAGCCCAGGAAAAAATCGGGTGGATGAAATTTCCCTTTGAAAAGGCAAGGAACCAAATTGCCCCTAAAAAGGGGCTTTCAGCAGCTGAGAAAAGCAGGCTGTTATTTCACTCACGGGCCCAAGTGCACATGAAGCCACTGGGCAGGATTTGCATTTCAGACTCAGATCTTCTCCACTGAACAGTCCGAGGGGTTTCTGCACTGAGATTTTATCCATCACCTGCATTTTCTCAGCTTTTTGCTGTTTTTCAGTTCATCCAGGATGCCATAAACAAAGCATTCTGTCCAAACATAGCTCAGTTTTAAGCTCTGGATATATATTATCAGCATTAAGTTTTGTGCTCTGCTGTGATGTTAAATGACATGGCAAGCTGTAAAATGGGACTCAGTAAAAGTATTAACAAATCCACAATCCATTTCCAAGTGAAATCTCCTCAGGTTTATTGCTGGGATACCTGAGTGGGAGGAAGTCAACGTTTCCTTTTGATTTGTTTGAACCCCTAATTCAAACCACAGCTTGAACTTTCTCAGTCCATGTGGCAAAAAAAACCCCAAAAATGAAAACAAACATAACCAAAACAAAACCACCCAAACAAACAAAACAAAAAACCAAACAAGGCAAAAAAAATCCCCCAAACCCCAAACACACAACAAAAAAAACCCAACCCCGCTGGTGCAAGTGTAAGTAAATCACCAGATCTTCATTATTAATTATTAAGATGGACCTTGAAGAAGAGGAATGGCTGAGCTGCAATGATTCTGGTTACCATCATCCTACAGGACATTGCAAAATCAAGTAGAAACCTCATGCCCAACATCCTCCAGCATGGAATCCAGTCAATATTTGGGGACACTGGTCCTTACTGGTATTGTCCTGCTCCTAATGGGCAATTTATTCCCCTCACCCCTCTCCTTCCTAGGGCACACTTTATTAATTTAAGTCCCTTTTCACAGGGACAGACTTTGCCTCCCATTATTTCTAGCTCGTACACGGTGTTGAAAGCAAGAAAAAAAAAAATGATAAATTAAATGAGAAGGAAATGTTTAAGGGTTCCTATTCATAACAAAAATACTTAAAGGCAGCTTGGGCCATGAATCTTCCCCCAGCAAGTTGAGATGTACATAAAGGCCCTGATTCAGAGGAGAAGCTGGTGGGTGTCTGCTGCTCGGGGGATTTATGGGGTAGAAGCTGGGATGGGGGAGAGCCCAGGTGAGTAATTAGTTCCTTGCTGAGCTCAGGATGGAGTTGGCTTTCCCCAGTTGTTCAAAGGCTTTTCCCTCAGAGCCGTGGGGCAGCACGAGGCAGGGCTGCTCCACGTGGGCTGGGGGCTGCTCTCCACCCCTCGCCTCTGGTGTGTGAAGATTAATGAGGGCCCAAGCCCCCTTTTCTGTCAGCACAGACACGTGCATCCAATTAAAGGGTCCAGCAACCTGGAGCACAAGTCCCAAGGTGTTCTCCAAAGCCACCCAAAGTTTTTTTGCTGGGTTTAATTTCCCAGTTCTGCCCAGTTAATAGGGATTAACGTGCAAAACTCATTTGACTTCTTCTCTGTGTGTCAGCTCTGGAGTGATCGTGGTGGGGAAAGAGCTGGGCCCATAAATCCTGAGGGTTTGAATCCTGTGTTTACCCAGGGAACAGGACTGTGGCAGAGAGGTGCCCCTGTCATCGTGTCTCAGTGACACACAGGACCACCTTTTGGGTTAAATCCCCATCCCCTGCCCTTCCAGCTCCAGGAATTTCCAATTAAATATCAATTCCTGCTCACAAACTGAGGTTCTGGGGCGTTTTTAGCCACCAACTGAACCAGGATCACCCAGTTTTTGCAATAACAAACAAAACCAAGCAGAAGTTCCTCAAGAGCTGGTGGGATGTGGACAGAAATACCTAAATTTGGTTTCACAGGCTGGTGAGGATCCAGCAGCTTCCTTCCACAGGTGCATCTCCATAGATCAGAAAGGTTCTGCTCCCAGCCCTTCCCACAAGAGGGAAGCTCCCTTCCCTTGGCACAGTTCCTTCCACCACAATGGAATGACATTTTCATGGCTTGTTTACCCTGAACTGCAGCAAAATTAAGCCTGAGAAGCCAAACTGCAGCTCAGGAGAGCAGAGCTGTGGGTGACAGCCTGGGAGTGCTGGATAACCAGAACTGGAAATGAATTAAGCACAAGTTAATCAGCCATGTCTGGGGAATAAAACAAATCCTCAAGCCTTGCCTTAAATGCTGAATTATATTCATATATTCATCCCTAATTTGAGCCACCTCAACACTTGTGAGCTCCAAGAACTTCTTGTGCAGTGTCTCCCAGCATCCAAATTTGCCTGGACTTTCAATTATCCAGACAATAATGAAAACATGTTGGCCAGGCGAGCGCTCAGGTTACAATCACAAATTCTTACTTCAATAACAGCCATAAAACAGAGACCTAAAGCATGTTTTTTGCTTTTTTTCCAAACATTAGCAACTCATCTGATACTTAGGCCAAGGATCCAGTTTCCTGCAAGCCGATGACATGCGAGACCACAACCCTGAGGCTGATATTAAATTATACATATATACATATATAAATATACGGAGAGAAAACCTGTGAAATTACAGACACAGATGTGTTATTGGTGTCATAATTTTTTTCCATTAAACACCGTATTAGGTTTATCCCCGCTCTATACTCGAAAATCTTCACATATAAAAGATGAATGGCAACTTCTCCAGGGGATCCCTGTGGTTTAACCTTGTTACATGAGGTCAGGCACGACACGCAGGCTTCTGTTGGTATGGAGATGGCTGGAAAATGGGATTAGTCCTTGGCTCTCCCTTCCAATGGAGAGCAAAGCAACTCTCCCAGCCCTGAACTAGCTCTGCTCCAGCACTCCTAAGAGGGTTTGTGGCACTCAGGGAAGCTTGAGGAGCACATTTGGTAGAGGAAGAACCAAGCAGAACCTGCCTGGCAGCACAGACACTGCTGAAATGCTGACCCACGGTGATTTGAGGGGGAATTAGCCCAGATTCTCTCCTGTTTTCACTGCTGACCCCCTTTAAATCCCTCCCTGCTCCCCTCGCACAGCCAGACTGAGCTGTTTGACTGCTTGAGGGTACCAGACACAGGAGGCAAATCTCACCACCCCAAAAAATGAGAGTGAAATATCAATCCCTTGTTTTCTCACAGTGCACTTGGAGCTGAATCCACCGGGATCCCACGAGGAAAAGCCTCCTTCTCCCCCAGCACCTGGGCAAGCAGGACATCTGCAGCCCTCATGAATCCCACACAAAGCATCCCAACTTCCAGAGGAAGACACCAGCAGCAGCAGCAGCAGCAGCACAGTAAAGATCCCCATTATTTCTCACTGATGTTTTCATGACAGAATTCATGTAGAACATAAAGAAAGCACAAGGCATGTTTACTGGAGGTTTTATGGTTCCATAAAACATAAATAAACAGCTTTTTAGATCAAAGCTGCAGGAATAAGGAAGCACTGTGGCTTCTGAGGCCTGACCAATTTATCACATCATCTGAAGTTGAAAGGAGCACTCCTGGCACTCCTGTTTTCCTCTGGAGCAATCCCACCTTAAAGGCACAGAGCCCAACACACAAGGACAGCTTTGGCTTCCAGAGCAGCCCATCTGTCTGGTGAAGCCTTTTGGGGTGAGACTTTTGAGGTTCTGTAAAGAAACTGATGAAAAAGGAGCAAACAGGAGCACTTCCAGGCAGGCTCAGAGTTGATTTCCAGGTGTACAGCTCTGCAGCTCACCCCACACCATCAGGATCAATCAAAAAATCCAGCTTTCCTTGAAGGTGCTGGAAATTGTTGGTATCCATCAGCTGTGGTTCCAGTCCTGGCATTCCTGAGCAGTGTGAGTCCCTCTAAACCCCACATGAAATGAGAAGAAGTGAGAATTCTCCTTAAACTTTCACCCTCCTCACAGATCCACCTTCCTCCCCTGCCTTTTCTCCCTGCTGGGAGCAAACCTAAACCTGCAGACAGGGAAATGCCTGGATTGCCAGGGGGATCTCTCTGGTTTTACTCACTCTGCTCATCACACACCAGTAAGGATTTACTGGATTGTGATTCCATGTGGTGCCATCAACCCTTGGAAACATTCAGGGCCCAAAATCCAGCTCAATCATCTCCAAACCCAAAGCCTGAGGTTGTTTGGTCACCATCCCAAAAAACCTTTCCCATGCCAGCTCAAGCAAACAGCACATGGTTCCAGACGTGTGGAATTCTGCAAACTCAGTGTTTACCTGCACATATTCCAGGACCTTCCATGGTTTGCTTTTCCATTCCTGCCAGAAAATGTATGGAATATGATTTTTGAGCATTCTGGATGCTCCTGCCTGGCTCTGCTTCCTGCTCTGCAGTTTCCAGTGGGTTATTTGCAGGGCTATGGGCACTTGCAGTTATTTTGGAACTGCATCTCCTAATATGGGGTGGGAACAGAAAATCCCACACAGAACAGTCCAGCTCGGGATGTATTTATTAATCTGATGCCAGGCCACTCCTAAAAATACTCATGTGCCCATCAAGGCACCCCTTAAAGAGAAGAAAACCAAAGTAAAATCCCCACACAGGGACCTTCACCCTGCTGAGCCCAGGACCTGCTCCAGCCTCAAGGATTCCCAGGTCACGCTGCCTCACAGGGCCCAGAGGAAAGAGCATTCCCCTGCCCCTGTGGTGACTGTGCCCAGCACCTGAAGGCCAGGCTGGGCTTTTTCTGCCTCACACATCATCACCCCGGGCCTGAATGAACTGGCAAGGCTGGTGATGATGCGTGAGGCCAAACAGAACCCAGCCCGAGCTGCCAGGGATGCCTTGGCTGCAGGTGCTGACAGGGCTGGAAAGAAACTGCAGGCCAGGCTGGGAGAGCTGGATCCTGAGTCCCTGCAGGCAGTCTGAGCTGCAGGGGCAGACCTGGGGCAGGAGCAGGGATGGGGCAGGACCAGAAATGGAACAGGACCAGAAATGGAGCACGAGCAGAGATGGGGCAGGAGCAGAGATGGGGGAGGACCAGAAATGGAACAGGACCAGACCCAGGGCAGGACCAGAGATGAAACAGGAGCAGAGATGGGGCAGAAACAGAGATGGAGCAGGAGCAGAGATGGAGCAGGAGCAGAGATGGAGCAGGAGCAGAGATGGAGCAGGAGCAGAAATGGAGCAGCACCAGAGATGAACCAGGAGCAGAGATGGGGCAGGACCAGAAATGGAACAGAACCAGACCCAGGACAAGAGCAGAGATGGAGCAGGAGCAGAAATGGAGCAGGAGCAGACCCAGGGCAGGAGCAGACCCAGGGCAGGAGCAGAAATGGAGCAGGAGCAGACCCAGGGCAGGAGCAGAGATGGAGCAGGAGCAGAAATGGAGCAGGAGCAGACCCAGGGCAGGAGCAGCACTGCACAGGAGGTTCTGGGAGCACAGGGGATGCACCAGCCATGTCCTGGCAGCGTCAGTCATTGAAGGGGCTTTTCCTGCAGCTTTCCTCAGTGTGAGGGGACAGGAGGGTCCCTCACCTGCCTGGACACCCCTTTCTCAGCCCCTTTCCCTGCCGTGGTTATGTCGGGGTGTGTTTGTGCTCAGTCCTGCTTCTTCTGCCAGGGCAAGCCCTGTTCTGCTCAGTGCTGGGGTGGGCAGAGGTTCTCCCCTGAGCCTGGCTGTGGGAATGCACATGGACACAGAGGAGACAGTGCCTGACACAATGCAGGAGGAGGAGAAGGCTTTTACCCTCTCCTCAGTGCTCCTGAGCTGCATCCGTGCAAGGAGGGACATTCCCCTGCCATCCCAGTGCCACAGACACACCAGGTTGTCCCTGAGCACTCCAGAGTGGGTAATTTTATCCCAAATGTGCCTGTCTAAAAATATCTCACTTCTGTGTTTTTTGACCATATGCCCAGGACCATGAAAATTTTTCCGTAGGAAAAAAACCCCTTAAACCCATAACATCTTGGAATGATTTGACCACTTTCTTCTCAGGACATTCTCTCCTTTTTTATGCCATGATGGGGTTTCTCCTGAATTTAAAACATCAATTTGGCCTAACATGAGGAGAGTGTTCATTCTTCCAAACCATAAAGATCAGAGGCTATAAACTGTTGTTCCTTAAATGTTTCATGGCAAAAGGCATTCAAAGCGTAACATTAACACAAAGTTTTCCTGTAAAACAATCTGGGAAGTGTAATCTCTGTAAGAGGTTTTTTATGCACCATGGCTAATTGTTCCTGACAGTATGATTTTACATCAGGCATATTT
>VWYO01027336.1:47150-72198 GCA_013400275.1 Rhadina sibilatrix | reverse complement strand
TTTTTTTTTTTTTGTAAATTCAACACCATTCGAACTTTATGGCAGGTAATATTCCTTACAACTCCTCAAATCCTGCCCCATGTCTAAATTATTGTTGCAGAGTGATGGTTGGGGGCTTTTTTTTTTTTNCTGATGTGATTGGTCGAGAGTGTGTTGTTGTGGTTTTTTTTTTTTTTTTTTTTTTTTTTTTTGGCTGCCAAATATTGGGAGCAAATTCTCTCTTGTCTCACAGTTGTAGCACCGGGAACAACTTTATGGGATTCTTCCACTCCTCTCTGTGGAATCAGAAGGTGTTTTCACACCTTTAGCACACACCAAAGTGCTCCATGGTGGGCCAAGGGTTTGTGCCTGGCAGCACAGCAGGCTTGTGGTCACCCCTGGATGGAGGAGGATGGAGATGTTCCCAGCCTGGCAGGCTGAACCTGTGACTCCTTAAAACTCAGCTTCTAAACCTCTTTGAAATGGCCACGTTTGAAAAGTCAGGGTTTTACAGAGCCTGGCTCGAGGTCACCTCACCTGGTGTTCACCTGAGGGTGTCAGCCAGAGCCAGGTGCTGGCATTCCATGGAACCATGGAAAGTTCTGGGTCACAAAGGACCTTAGAGACCAACTCAATCCAGCCCCTACCATGGGCAGGGACACCTTCCACTAGCCCAGGTTGCTCCAAGCCCTGTCCAGTGTGGTTTTGGACACTCCTGATGCCTCTCTAAGCAATGCTGTGCCACTCCCAAGAGTTTTTCCTCTCATCCACACCTTCGGAGGAGATTTCCACATCCACCAGGCCTGTGGTCCAGCCTGCTCTGCCAGGCTGACTGACCTGTGCATGAGTCTGATTCATGTGCACACACACATGAAAAAAAAAAACCTCCTTTTGACCAACTCATTCTAGCTTATAAAATATGGGTTATAAAAAGTTTATGGAGCCTGTTCCTCCGAGGGGCTCATTCCAAAGCGCACTACGCAAAACCCGGCTCTTTTATGGCATGGCAGAAAAGGGGCTCAGTCTGTGCCCTCACAGCACTCAGAGATGGGCTTGGCCTTCCACATGGACCACACAGCCTTGCCTGGGTTGCTCCAAGGGCAGCGAGTGGATTTGTGCCTGGGGTTAATTGACAAGTGAGGAAACACTGGTTCTTTCTGCTGGAAATTCCCCCTCGCCCCACCCATGAGGAGCTCCACAAGAAAAAGTCAAAAAGGAGGTGATGGAATCAAGGGTGGGCCTTCAGCTGGCACCACAGAGGCACAGAAATCCCAGAAAAACCAACCTGGAGCTGCTTTTGCCAGGGACAAAGGTCCTCCCTGAGATGGTTTCACCCAGCTCGGGTCACTCAGAGGAGGGAAGGAAGGTCCAGAGGATTGTTAGGGGCACTTGGACTGCTCTCCTCCTAAAAATGGGAATTTGGCTCCTGGCAGTTCCTGTACCTGAGCACAGCGAGGGCAATAATAAATGCCCAGAGTGTGACATTTATGAAAATTAGCGAGTAAATCAGGGTCAGTGCTGTGAACATATAAAACACTTCATGTGGAGGCTCAGACCAAATCAAAAGGTTTCAGTCCACCCATCTCCGAAGCACTTTAACTGGGGTTTCATCTCCTGCCCTGCTCTTTGTTCTCCCTGAAACTCCCCCACCTCCTGCCCTTTGATCCTGTCCAAGGATGACCTTGACCTGCTGGAGGGACCCTTGTGCCCTCCCTGCTTTCAAGTTTTTGCCTCAGCCATTGAACTCCAGCCCCGGTTTGAAGATCTAACAAGGAGCTGTTTTCTGCAGGTGCAGCTGCTTCCAAAATGCCACTGACAGATTCTGAAATAATTCATTGAATTAAATTTTATTTCATTCACGGTATCATCTGCACAGTGTAACAGAGGCTCACTGCTGGCTCGTGTCTCGGGGTTATTCTGGGATAACTGAGGCATTTCTTTCTGAAGAGAACAAATCTGGGCCCTGTGTCCTATGGCAAACCAGCAGCAAAGCTCCCCTGGCAGAGGATTTGATCTCTCCACTTTTCATGGGGCTGCAGCTCACACCTGGCTTTGCAGAGGAAGGCTGCAGCAGGCACTGGGGGGAGAATCTCTGACTCTGTACTCTGACAGAACTAAAAGAGCACCAGCGTCTTCTCCAGGGCCACCTGTGCTCTTTACAGGGATTAAATAATCTCCTGGGAAATTCTTTAGAATAAAAGTGACGCAGAGTCCCAAAAGCTGCTGAATTCTGGGGATATTCTGGTGATTTTCACTCACAGTTTATTTTTTTAACTGAAAGTTGATGTGAACCTGCTGTAGGACCCTTCCTGTCTGACTATGTCCCATCACCTCAGAGCTGCCAGCCCATGGATGATGCTCCCTCCTGCCCCATCTCCTGAGTAACCAGACTGGAAATGTTAAAAACCTCCCTCTGCTGGGTTCCCAAAGGACTCACAATCAGCAGCATCCTCAGGATCCTGTGGCACCATGATCCTAAATCACATCAGTGATAACAAAGAACACCACTCACAATAACATCACAGAGACTCTCATGCTTTACTCTCCTCATTCCTGCTCCAAACTCTTAATTCAGGTGATCTGGACCAGTTCACCCCCAGATTTATTCCACGTGTTCAGCAAATCATTTTCCCCAGCACAGGGCTGAATTATTCATTATAATTTCTCTTCCTAGGATGCAGAAGTTACTAAAAGGTTCCTTTCTTGTATAAAGCATTTTCGTGTTTGAGTATTAATTTTTAAAATCTCCTCCAAAGGCACAGTACCTTGCAGTTGTTTGCTTTAGGCCTTTCCAAATTTGTCATTAAGGCTTGCGAGTGTGCACGCACGGGCACACACAGACAAACTTACACAAGCAGATGGTCACAGATTTAATGCTGAGGTTTTTCTGCTCTGGCTCCCTTGCAACCTGGCTTTGGTTCTGTTCTTGTTGAGAAACCCAAAGTCTGCTGAGCTGAAGGTGGACAAGAACTTAAGTGCTGGACAAATGTTCAGTGGAGGTAAAAGTCCTTTACAAGCCTCAAGGTCCATCTCTCACCATCAGATGAACACACCTGTCCATCCCACCAGGGCAGCATCCCTGGCACCTCATTTCTGAGGGACACAGCCCCACTTTTGGTGGTGCAATGACAAAACCTACCCAACAGAACATTGTGAGCAGCGTCAAGCCCATCCTGATTTCGTGGTCAAACCTCCTGCTTCTATCTGCTCCTTCTGCTTTGTGTGCCCACTTCTGCTGGGAAATGGAGTATTTTAAAAGCTTCAGCAGCTCCATGAGGTCACTGCAGCTACAGAAAGCTGTAAAAACTGCCTGGGTTGATGGCTCAAGCAGCCACAGGTCTTTTTCATTACAGAACAGATATAACTCTATGAAATTATTATAATAATAACATCATTTATTTCAACAGGACTGAAGCAAAAAAGCTTTATGATAGTGTTTTATATGCAACATGTGCACCATAAATATTTCCATAAAAACATGCATTAAAATATAAAGTTGGCAGAAAGAAATCAAAAGTCAGGAGGAAAAAAAAAAAAAAAATCCAGTTAAAGAAGCATTAAACCATAAGCCAGGGAGCAAGGAGCCCCTGCCAGTCAGGGCAACAGGCTGCTCCTTCTCTGGTTTCAGCTACTTCCCAGCACAAAGGAAAGAGCCAAGTGGCTCTGCAGAAAAGTCCCTGATAAATTCACAGTCATTTCCCCAGCCTGTCACTCCTCCCTGCTGGTGATGCCTTGGGAAGGCTGAGCTGGAACAGAAACTGGACAGAGCCAGAGAATAAAGCAGAGATTTATTGAAAGGCCTTTAAGGGAACACCTTGGGCAGGACAGGAGCCCCCAAGGTGGACCCAAAATGGTCACAAAATGGACACAAAATGGACAACTGGTCAGGAGGTCTCACACTTTTATAAGTTCTGGTCCTTTTGCATACTGGGGTTTAATTGTTCAATTACAACTTCAGGATGTGAGCTCCCACCCTTCTTGTTCCTCCCTTCAGCCACTGTTGCTGGTGCTTTTGGGCCTGCAAGTTGTCCTTGGTCTTCAGCAAGAAGATTTGCTCTGTCTGCCCACTCTGTGAAGAGAGCTGAGCGATGCTGAATGCGAGGCTCAGAACTGCACCCCTGGGCAGCACAGAATCTGAAAACCATGAAAGCTCAAACTTAAGGCATCACTGGGAAGGTCAGCACAGGNGAATAAAGCAGAGATTTATTGAAAGGCCTTTAAGGGAACACCTTGGGCAGGACAGGAGCCCCCAAGGTGGACCCAAAATGGTCACAAAATGGACACAAAATGGACAACTGGTCAGGAGGTCTCACACTTTTATAAGTTCTGGTCCTTTTGCATACTGGGGTTTAATTGTTCAATTACAACTTCAGGATGTGAGCTCCCACCCTTCTTGTTCCTCCCTTCAGCCACTGTTGCTGGTGCTTTTGGGCCTGCAAGTTGTCCTTGGTCTTCAGCAAGAAGATTTCCTCTGTCTGCCTGCTCTGTGAAGAGAGCTGAGCGATGCTGAATGCGAGGCTCAGAACTGCACCCCTGGGCAGCACAGAATCTGAAAACCATGAAAGCTCAAACTTAAGGCATCACTGGGAAGGTCAGCACAGGCATCCCAGAATCCCAGAATGGTTTGTGTTCCACCCCCTGCCATGGGCAGGGACACCTTCCACTGTCTCAGGCTGCTCCAAGCCCCGTCCAGCCTGGCCTTGGGCACTGCCAGGGATGGGGATTCTTGGGCAGGAGGCTGAGGCTGAGGTTGTACCCAGAGCTCAGAGAGCCCCAGGAGACCCTGCAGGGCTGCCCTTGCACCCCCTGACTCCAGGCTGTGGGGCTGGGGCCTGCCCGCTGCTCCTCACACAGGCCCTGAGGGGATTCCTGTTATCTCTGAGGGGAAAACTCTGATTTTATGGCCCTGAGCAGGCAGAGAGCTTGGCACTGCACTGGGGCTCTCTCCAGCTCCCCCAGCCTCTCTTTAAACACCAGTTTAAGGGGTCACAGTTACTGGCCTGACCTGCTTTTACAGGGCCTGGCTCGAGGTTAGCTCACCAGAGCCTGGTCTCATCAAATTTAGAACCACAGAATGTCCTGAGCTGGGAGGGACCCTCAGGATCATGGATCCAGCTCCTGGCCCTGCACAGACACCCCAAAATCCCACCCTGTGCACCCCTGGCAGCTCCTGCAGCTCCGGCAGCCTCGGGGCCGTGCCCATTCCCTGGGGAGCCTGGGCAGTGCCCAGCACCCTCTGAGGGAAGAACCTTTCCCAAAATCCAACCTAAACCTGCCCTGGCCCAGCTCCAGCCGTTCCCTGTCCCTGTCACAGAGCAGAGATCGGAGCTGTGCCTCGGGGGAGCTGCAGCCCCTGAGATCCCCCTCAGCCTCCCCCTGGATCACCAAACCCCTGAGCAGGAATAACCCAGAAAAATCCAGCCAAGGGATGAAAAGCAGCCCTGGATCCTCTGAGCAAACCCGGGAGCTCTCAGGTAGCACCCCAGCCCCAGCTCCCAGCCCTGCTGCCAGCCCCAGGCACTGTTTACACCACGAGCACCCACACGACAAAATTCTGCTTCCCGGGCCAATTCTGCTGTAATCCATCATCCCCCAGCAGACTTGTCAGATTGGTTTGTCTACAAATATGTTCACACTTGGAAATATCTGCCTTCTGTGAGCAGCAAGCCATTAAACATGCATTTCTCTGGTTTTCCCATCTTGCTCTCTGTACATAAAATCAGTTCTCTGCTTTTGTCCCCAGTAAATGCCTATTCCACATTTTGCATGTTTTAAATATTCACGCATATGAAAGAAGCTGTAAAAACATTGCATGGCTTATTTATTATTTAGTGCACACACTTTTTGCTGCAGAATACCAAAATAAAAAGACATTTTACTCTTGTTTTTTTTTTTTTTTCTCATTTCCTTTGTATTTCATTTCCATTACTCTACTCGTTAAAGTTTAAAAACGACTTTGTTTCCTGACAGTAGGGATTTACTGAGTCGGGGAATACATTGTACCTGCTGGCAGGGGTTGGGGGAGATGCTCAAGGAGCTTTTGGTTCATCATCTCAGAGTCCAGAAGGTATCAGGGCAGCTCAATCCATGCTGGCACAGCTGCTGGAAGTGGAGAATTCACCCCATCCCTCAGGACACAATCCCAGTTTTAAACTAACTCCATCCTTAGGCACCTGCACACCAGTTTCTTTTATTTTTGCAAGTGCTCCAAGCTCCACAAATCCCTCATTCACTGCAGGAATCACTTGTACAGAAAATCCCTGAGAAGTTGGGCCTGACCCTGGCATTAGGGAGTGGATGTAGCATTTCCAAGGGTCTCAAACTTCTCTTTCTCTGGAAGGGGCTGGATCTTGTCGCTGGTGCCATAAAAAGCTGACTGAATTTTTACAGAATTAATTTTAGAGATTCCTTGATCCTGGATCAGGTGCCTGTTCCCAGGGCCATTCCAGCACTGCAGTGAGACATGGAGAAAGGCAGGCAGGCAATACAAGAAGTTTTTAGCATATTTATGTGCTATTTTATAACACAGGAGTTCAACAGCACATTGTAAAACCCCTTAAACATGCTACACAAACACTACATTATTGTGTATGGTGGGATATAATCTTGTCTTGCCAGAGAGCTGCACTGGGGAACTTAAAATACACTTTATTGTTGGGGGTTTTTTCTGGGTTTTTTTTTTCACCATTTCTTCCAAAGATTTTGAATATCCTTTCTATTTCTGGCTTTGGGGTGGGCACACATCCCTCTGGAACTGTAAAAATTCGATCCTTGCCCCCTCTCTCAGAAAGAAGCAAATGAATTTTCCTCACCTTCCTGCTACAAGGGAGCAGCCTCGTGTCAGGCGATTCAGATGGACTGACAGGGAGAGAACCTGCAGCTCCCAGGCTGGAAGAGGACATGACCAACTCCACTTTTTTTTTTGAATGCCATTATGGGACCCAGGGAGCTGAGCCTGCAACGAGGGAGAGTTTTCCTCCTGGCCACATCCCCTGTCCAGAGAACAACAGGCATTTTCTGGGGGATATCCCTCACTTCTGACTTTGGAATGTACTGCAGAGTTCAGGACTCCTCACCCTGCTGTCCCCAAACTGTGGGGACAGAATCCTGCAGGGTGCTAATTGTTAAGGGTAACCATGTCACTGATCACCCAGGGACGGTGTAATTACATATTAATTAATGCTCTGGGGTATTTAGAAGGTGGGATGTCAGGGATTCTGGGCACTACCAGACACCCTCCAGGCTCCTCCAGCTCCTACTCATGGGTGGAAAGAGACCCTTCTTTCAACACCCTTGTAACTCAGGGGTTACACTGAGGCTACTACAGATCAAAGCAGGAGTAAGTGACTGTCCCTGAGCCTGGCAGCTCCCCTCAGCCCTTGTTTATCAGGTCAGAAGCACACACAGACCCTGCTGCTGGCTCTAGGATGCAGGATTTAGATATTTGAGGCAGGGCTTGTTCTTAATTATGGGTTTGTCGTGGTCAAGGCAGTGCAAAAACCATCCAAAAAAAAAAAAAAATCTAGAATATCATTGTGTGTGTGCACGAGTGTGTGTGAGTGTGCTTGGAGCCCCTCAGGTAATCCTGGAAGACAGAAGGAATAGAACAACAGGCCAGGATTCTGGAACATTTTGATGTCCTGTTGACTCACAAGATTGGAGCAGACAGGTACAGCCCAAAGACAGCATGATCTAAACGTGGGCCAAGCTCTAACACACAGCAGGAATGTCTAATTTTAGTCTGTCCAGTTTTGGCAATGTCACCTTTAATTGCATGGCTCATTTGAATTGTAAAACACCTTTAAAAGCTAACTAGTAAAAGGAAATAGGCCATATTTTCTAGACTAACAGTCATATTCAATTTTAACTGCAACGAAATTGGGTTTAAACAGTTAGTGCACGTCAGGACTTGAGTTACCAGAGGGAAACCATGGCCTGCAAACACACAGGAGAATTTTCAGGGGTTTGACTGGGATCACTTTGTTCTGCAAACTCTTTGTGTGACACACAATTCCCTGGGACGGATTTTTTCGTGGCTAAAAAGTTGCAGATTTCCACTCCATGTGTGCTGGGGGGAACTGCATTTCAGGTTTTGTCACACAGGTCTGAAATCATCCTCAGATGCTGAGGAGCAGGAGAGCCAGGCCAGTTCCACCCATTCCCAAGGCTCAGGGTGTATGGAATGGCCACACAGCAGTGAGCAGTGTCTTGGATTAATCTAATATTCAATAAATTATTTTTAATAATGCACAAGGCCTCAACAGGCATGCAAATACATTTTTTTTTTAAATGGATATTAATTAAAATCTATTTACCAACTGAGCTGTTGTGCTGGTTTAAAAATAAGACAACCAACAAACATTGCAGAAGAGAAGATTCCCTGCAAGCTTGGGCTGAAGCTCATCAGCTGCAGCAAGGATGGGGTTTATCTCACATTTAACACAGGGGGCATCTCCCAAAATTTGTGATTTTGTGGGTGAAGTCCAAGCAAGCACCTGGCGGAATCACTGAGTCCATGTGGGAAGGCACTCCCAGCAAACCCCTCCTGGCCAGCAGAGGAAGGAGAAATATTGAGGAGTGCATTTAAATAATCCTCAGACAATTGCCCCCCATCCTGGGAGCCCAGATGTGAGCACTGGGACCACTTTGTTACGACTTCCAGTCCTGATTAGCCTAAAATTCGGCTGCAGCTTCCCAAAGCACCCCCTGGTCCTGCCCTCCGAGGGCTGCAATCGGGGAGCTGCAATCGCAGGGAAAGTGCTGGGCAGCAAAATCCTGCTGAGCCAGTGATGGAAGTGAATATTTAAGGACTCTGCCACTGGCATAACCCGTGCTGCCACCTGAAACACGCTTGACAAAGAGCATTTTTTAGTTGTTTTTGGGTTGTTGTTTTTTTTTCGTTGCTGCTGATTGTGCTGCTCGCACAACCCGAGAATGATTCCCGGAGCAGCGGCGCTCTGCCTCCCTCTAGAGCGGCTGCGATGGTACTCGCAGTGGAAATTCCTTTTTATGCCTCTGTACCGCGAACTCCGTGGGATTTTAGTCGCTCTTCAGGGCTTCCCGAAAATCTCGAAGCAGTGCAGGGCTGGTAATGCAGCAGCTGAGCTCTGCCAGCACAAGCGGGGACAGACTTGGTGTCCTCAGAGAAGGTCCAGCACAGCCAAATCCCTGTCCCAAAACAAAAATACATTCTAAATGTTAAGGGGTTTAATTGTGCATCGCCAGCAGATTTCCTGCTCGCTTGAATATTCTGAAATTTATTCTGCAACTATAATCGTGGGGTTTATTTAGTTTTTGTTATCCACGGTTTTCCACCTGAAATCTGCTCCTCCAGCCCCGCTCACTCATGGAATTTTGGGTTATCTGACATTCCCCTGGGATGAGCAGCACCCTGGATTATCTGTCACTCCTGGGGTTCATGGTCACTCCTGGGATTCATGGTCACTCCTGGGATTCATTGTCACTCCTGGGATTCACTGTCACTCCTGGGATTCATGGTCACTCCTGGGATTCATTACCACTCCCCACCACAGCAGAAACCTGGGAATAGTTTCAAAATCTCTGTGAAATGGAAGCAGAACCTCTGATTTGGACAGCAGAGTAAAGAACCCAGCTGCCTGCAAAGCCTCCTGCAGCACTGGGAAAGCTCCAACTGGGAGAGCCAGGGCAGAGCTGGGAAAGGTGGGAGCTGGATGTTCTCCCCTGGAAACATCCAAGACAAACAGGGACACTAGGAATTCCATAGGCTGGGCTGAGGTTGGGCAGAGCCTCACCAGGAACAAGCTGAGCAGGACGATGAGGCAGCTGGAAAAGGATCCAGTGCCAAATCCAGGGAGGAGGCTGCTGGGAGCTGCCTCTGAACCACCCAAATGCTCTAGAAAATGGGGGATCCGTGACAATGAGCCACTTTAAAATCCATGACCAGTTGAAGAATTCCATCAAGGTGAAGAAAGGGAATAAAGGGAGTTCCCCTGACCAAGTTTAAGCAGGAACCTGTGGAATTATTTGGTATAAGGGGGTCTGTGCAGGAGTGTGAAATGGGCACAGGCTGTGAGGCAGGGAGAGCACCCCTGGAGACCTGATCCATGCAGGAAATCAGATCTCTAGGAGCACCTAAAAATGGCTTTATACAGCTGGAATTGTGGCTAAAATTTTACTTGGGGTTCAAATCTCTCCAGTGCCTAAACCCAAGGCCAAGGCTCATATCCCTGTGTGAGATTTGGGCATTTTACATCCCGAGTGGAAAACCCATCTCTGGCACAAAGGCACTTTCAAAGCTGGAATTTGCTGACACAGATCTCATGGCAGCACCCTTGGAGCCCCAAAATGGGCAGTGCTGAAATGGGCAGTGGGTTCAGGAAACCCCAAATGGGCAGTGGGTTCAGCAACCTCCCAAATCTCCAAAATGGGCAGTGAGTTCAGGAAACCCCAAAGAGGCAGTGGGTTCAGCAATCTCCCAAATCTCCAAAATAGGCAGTGGGTTCAGGAAACCCCAAAAGGGCAGTGGATTCAGCAAACCCCCAAATCTCCAAAATAGGCAGTGAGTTCAGGAAACCCCAAAGAGGCAGTGGGTTCAGCAATCTCCCAAATCTCCAAAATGGGCAGTGGGTTCAGGAAACCCCAAATGGGCAGTGGATTCAGCAAACCCCCAAATCTCCAAAATGGGCAATGAGTTCAGGAAACCCCAAAGAGGCAGTGGGTTCAGGAAGCCCCACATGGGCAGTGGGTTCAGAAAATCCCAAATGGGCAGCATTCCCTTTTATCCCAGAGCAGAGACCAGCAGGTGCCCCCACATGCCCCCAGTCACCACCAGCCAGCAAAGCACAAAGCCCACAAAAAGAATTTGTAACCAAAAGCATCACCTTTGATTCCCTCCAGCCCTGATTTCACAAGGTTTTTAAGGACGCCTCTAAATTTAATCTTCAGAACTCTGAAATGATCCCAGGAGGTCCATTTATGCATTAAAGGTCATGCATGCATCTACATCCTGCAGAAACCAAAAAGACATCTTGACTGCATTTCTCATTAGAGATAATTGTTCGAATAATTAATAAACAATACCTGGCCTGCAGCTTTCTTAAAAAATTTTGGTTTGGTTTGTTTTGAACATTCTCAGCCTTTGAGATCTGAAGTCTCCTCTCAGATTTTTTTTTCCTCTCTTGATGTATCACTTCCCTTCTGAAGTGTCCAAAACTCGATGCAAGATCTTTCTTGGACTAAATTCTGTTCTTTCCCCTTAAGCTTAATGAGTCATTAAAAAAGGCAAGTGGGAAATCGCCTGGCAATTAAAAACAGAATATGGAGGGAAAAATTAAAGTAATGCATCCTTGGACTGTAATTTAGAGAATTTATTGGTCATAAAACCTTGATGAGTTATTCTCATGGCAAAACCTGTAATAATAATAAGAAAAAAAAATGATAAAAATAATGAACACATTTGTATGACAGAAATTGTGGCAAGTGTAAGGAGTGACAGAAGCCTCCTTGGGTAGGGTATTGCTCCATAATTGCAATCATATGGATATATCTTCATGCCATTATTTCAGTAATACATTATCAATTTTGCCTTGGAAACCTTTTCCACTCAAAGGACTCAATTTTATCTTTCCAAAGTAACACATGTCTTGTCTTGAAGCAAACTGCTGGGAGCTGTGCAAGAACATTCCCTGAGAAAATGGAGAGCGGTGGGATTTGCTGGGAGGTTTGGGGAGATCCCTGCCTGTGGATGGGTCTGGCAGACACCTGCAAATGTGCTTTATAAATTTGGGTGCAAAATCAGGGTGGGGAGGGCACTGGGGGGGTGTCTCAACAAAAGCAGGAGGTGGAAGTCACTGGGAAATTCAGCCCCTGGTGGCCCCTGCCACCTGAGCTGTCCTGTCACAGCCCTGCAGGAGCAGCAGGATCAGACCTTGCCGTGCCCAGGGCACGTCTGCACATCAGCAAAGTCACACCCCAGGTGCTGTCCCAGGTGCAAACCCCCAAACTGGGCTCACCAAGCACAGCCTGAGCCTGATTTCCATGTCCTGGTGCCAGTCCCCACCTGGTCTCAGGTGTTGTCCTGCACAAAGGGACCTGGCTGAGCCTGGGGACACCCCTGGGGAGAATCTGCACAGCTCCTGTGGTCCCTTCACTGCAAGAAGCAGGAAAAGGAAGATTTGGATTAAACCCTGTGGGCTGAATTCCAGAATTAGCAACCAGATCCTCCCAAAATCCCACCTGCAAAGCCATGGGGCTCAGATTTAACGTGTGGCTTCCCCCCAGACTCCTTTTTCCCCGTGACACCTCTTTGTGCATCTCCTCAGGAATCAGGCTCGGAGTCTGAGCTGCTCCAACAGCGAAAGAAGCTCACGAGCAAACAGAAAATTGCTGGCAATGAAAAGAGGCAGCCAACAACAGGGCCAGTGTCTGTGTCAAGGCTCATTTCATTCCCCACACAGGCAGTGTCCTGACAGGAGGCTGAGTAACACCTATGAGGTGCTTGATGTATTTAATGGGAGCCTCTGAGCTGTGGAGTCCTCCCCTCACCATGTGATCTCTTCCAGAAATAACCATCACTTGGAATGGAAGGGCTGTGATAGGCACAATCTGTTAGCAGCAAATTGAGCTGTCACCCTTGTATGTCATGTTCATTTGGCTGATTAAGGAGATATTAATCTACTGCCATTGTTACAGTATCTGTCATCTCAGGGAGGGAAAAAAAAACCAACAAGGATATGCAGGCAGCTTTTCTGGAGGTATATTTATACACCCAGGGAGAGAGGAGAAAGCAGAGGTGTGCAGAATACAAATGAAACTCTAATCTGCTACAAATATTGAACCAACTGCAATTGATTACAGATGCACGGGCAAAGCAAAGAGCAGATGCTGCTTCAGGTGATGCTCAGCCTGGGTTGGGGCTGGTCCTGACTCCCCTGCAGGGCAGTGGGAGCAATCCTGAGCAGTCAGGCTGTGGCTCCTAGGAACACAAACCACTTTATAATGGGTGCAGGGTGTGTTGATGAGGAGTTTCTGAACCACATTTGGTTATTTCAGGAGACAACGTCAAATGCCTTCACTGCTGGTTTTGGTACAGGAGTGGAGATTCCCCTGTTGTTATTGCTGAGTGGTTTCATGGCAGGAAATTCTTGAAATACTGAATAAGCCTTGGGTTAAGGTCCAAACCTGCTGGTTGGACTCAATGATCTTAGAGGTCTTTTCCAATCTTAATAATCCCCTGACTCTGTGACCAAAGCCTTTTTTGTTGCTCAAACATCAGGACCTGTTTCTGGACTCCACAGCACTGAATGCCCATTGAACACCCTCAGAGTGAATTCACCTGGGATTCAGCCACACTGCAAAACCAATCCTCCCTTCCTCCCTCTCTTCCTTTTCCCCACTCTCTGTGCCCTCCTTCCCTGTTTGCATTTCCCCACTGGAGCAGCTCCTTCCCCAGCTGTTCTCAGCCCCATCCCCTCCCCATCTGGCCTGGAAGGAGATGAACACTGAGCTCTTCTGTTATTTGGGAGGCCAAGGTGGGGCTGTAGGAGATGTGAAGATGCCACCTCTGCTGTGGAATAACAGAGCACTGGATGTGGTCTGAGGATTAAGCACAAAACACTCTCAATTAAGGGTAATTAAGGGAAGTGCTGAGGTACAGCATTTGATAGTATTTGATAAGTGAACACTGATTGCAGATCCTAAAGGAACACGCTCAGGTCTGGTGTCCATAAGTACACCTCCCATTGCCTTTCACCTGAAAACTGGGAAATAAACACAAACTTCAGGCAGTTTCCAGCAGAGATGGTTCATGGTGCCCCTGCCAGTGCTGGTTGCAGAACCCTTTAACCAGAGCCAGGCTGCTCCAGATTTTATTTCAGAGCACAGCTGCCATTAAACCAGAATTTTAATGAATGTGCACATGCAAAATCTTGTCTGTGTAGGGTCTCTCTCATTTTTGTCGTGGGAGCACTAATACAACCTGAAGAGCCCCAGAATCCATCATTAAAAATAAGCTGTTGGTTTCACATTTTCCTGGATGAGGAAATGTATGCCAAGCCCCTGCAGCCCCCCCTGACTTTTGCCCGAGTCTTCATAGTTTATGTTTGAATCAATAACTACTTTAATACGGGGAGTTTAGAAAAGTTGGATTCAAATTCCTTTGACACAGTTCCATCAACATCCAGTTATAGAGCCATTCTGCATATGACTCATTAAATATTTAAAAGATTCCTATTATTGAATTAACTATTTATTGATTTATAATTTAAAAGATTTATGCTGGGCCATTAAAAAAAATTCCGAGCTGACTTTCACTTAAAGAGATGTCAGGTGCCATTTGCTGCTGGTGAATGTCTAATGTACCCTTTTCACCCCCGGAGTGAAGAAAGGACAATTACTCAAGGACCTCTGGTTCAATATTCAGGCTGCCTGGATGCTGAGGTCGGTGCTTGCTGATTTTTCCTGCGGCATTAGGTCATGCTCAGCAGCCTCCATCCATCCCCCAGAACCTCCCCTGGAAATGCACAGCTTGTGGTTTCTCTCCTGCTCCATTTATTGATTTGCATTCTGTCCTGGTTCCCCGTGTTCCTGTGGCTTTTCCCGTGGCTTTTCCCGTGGCAAGGATGCTCTGGCTGAGGTCACGCTGCGGAGGGATGGACACACAGACACACACTGATCCTCCTCTTCTCCCTCTGCTCTTCCAGGGCCTGGCTCAAACAGCTCCTCAGAATTGGCAGCCCTCAGCTGTGGGGGAAAAAAAACCAAAAAACCGGGCATTGCAAAATTAAAAATGGATTTCAGAGCTCTGCTGGATTGGGAGCACGGAAATTAAAATGTACTGCGAGGCTCTCAGCAACTCCCAGCTTTAAAGCAACACTTCCCATGCTGATGCTTTGCTTCTTCTGGAGTAAAAAAAGATATGATTTTAATGCCTTTATTTAGCACCTTTAATCTGCAGTTCACCAACTGCTTTAGCCCCATTAATTATTGAAATCTGGGAGAGCCCCTAGGGGTGTCTATTATTATAATATTCCTTTTACAAATGACTAAGCTGATGCACAGGAAGGTTAAGTGACTCTTTGAAGGCCACACAAAGTCCAGCTACAGCCTGCCAGAGAGCAGGAAAATGGGCTGGAGCAGGATGAATGCACTGTCTGCCCCAACTGTCCAAAATGAGGGGTTTTCCCAAACACAGACAGAAATACTACTTGGATCTAAAAGAGGGGGGAAATGAAGCTCAAAACATGGGAATGGCTTTTTTTTTTTCTGTAGAGAGCAAGCAAAGCTCCGCCTCAGATAATGATCTCTCCCTATTTGTTTTCCTTTTGACTTCGGGGACCTGAGTTTTAGTGATTCACATTTTTCTACAGCCTGTTCTTGGCTCTCCATCAAACCCACACGGAGTAATTAGCACAGGTCTGTCAGACACAACCACAGCAGAGTCATGCATTACACCCCAAAGTTGTTGCTCCAGCTTCTCCAACCCGTGAATTATAAATAAAGACTTGAAAAGGCTGCTTGCTCCAAGTAGGGACTATTTCAAGCCTGCCATACACAGCTCTCCCAGTGGTATAGCTGGGGGTTAGGGATTAACCCTAGAAAAAATAATTTTTGGCGTATCAGACAGAAAACTGTAATAAACGGGGCTGGAATTGATATAGGAAGGGGGAAAGGGGGGATTATGGAGCCAGAGACAGGGAAGCTCACGCCAGTGGGACATGGGAGAATACTTCAACAAATAGAGATACACACACACGTGGGTATTTTTGTTTGTCTTGCCTTTATTCCTCATAAACGGGCAGTGGGAAGCAACACTGGGACTCTGGCAAAGGTACAGAAGGTCAGCTCGAAGTGGGAAGTGAGAAGGTGGGGGTGTGAACAGCACACGTACTCATTAGCACTGAAATGCAAACATGTCACTGCTGCTGTAGCTGTTCAGATCGACGCCTCGGGATGCAAACCCTCCCCAGTCCATCCCTGCTCTGCTGCAGGATCCCCATGGCCACAGCCAGGTGACTTTGCCACCCAGATGCCCTGGGATTAGCCTGGCAAGTGCCCCCTGACTGCAGAGAGATCCTGTGCAGGGCTTCCTTCCCCTGCTCTGCTGCAAGCTGGGAGCAGCAGTTCCCACCAGCAGTGCCTCCTGACCTTGGCTGGGTTATAAAAGTGTATAAATTTCTGTAAATGAAGGAGCTGCAGGTGCCCCCACATGGGGCTGCACAGAACAACTCCCCACTGGGCCAGCTGTCAGGGGGTTGTTTCCATTTTTCCTTCCTGGGTGATGGATCCAGGGCAATGTTTGCTGGGGTGTTGGGGATCTTTTCCCCAAGCAGTGGGGCAGGGCTGTTCACAGCACAAATCTTCTTTGGACCTGCTCAGGAAATGATGGGCAGGGATTTATTTGGAGCACCAAGCACTTGGGAAAAGGTTTGTCCCAGAGCACCAGGAGGGGGGGTGTGAGGCAGGGGTTGGCAGGGCTGGGAAGCTGTGATCCAGCTGTGATCCAGCTGTGATCCAGCTGTGATCCAGCTCCCAGAGGAGCTCCCCCTCTCCTGGTGCACAACCTGAGAAGCGTGAGCAGAGGCTGTGTGTGAGCACAGGGAGGGAGGGGTGAAGATTCTCCCCCTGGGGACAATGATGACAGACAGGCTCCTCATCGGCTCTGTCACCTGTAATGGACTGGAAAGGGAAAAGCCCCTGAGAAGGAGCCCAAAGGAGCATCAGCCTCTCTCTGCAGAGCAGGAACTCCCAGGCAGGCAAAGATAACCCCCTGCCCTGCCAGCCCTCATTAGCAGCTGCATCCTCACAACTTGTTGGCAGAAGAACGCTCCGAGAGCAGATTCCCACTGGGGTTTCCACAAAGCCTTGCCCATTCAGCCACCTCCACTGGCTGGCACTGGACCCTGTCCTACAGAGCCACAAACTGAGCAGCCTGACCAATGAATCCAACACCCAGGAGCAGCTTTAAATGTGGGTGGCACCAATTCCAGAGGCAGAGCAGAGCCATGGGCACTTTGGACGCCCACTGACACTTCAGAGGCTCCTCACAGCCCCTGTGACAAACCCAACCCCATCAGGCTCCTTCTGTTCAGATTCACAGAGTCACAGAAGAAGGGACCACACTGGGGTCACCTGTTCCCACCTCCCTGCCCAAACAGGGTCACCCCAGAGCACAGAATTTTGTCCAGAGGGTTCTGGAATTTCTCTGGTGAGGGAGACCCCACACCTTCCAGGAAGGTCCCTGCAGCCAGGTCCTTCCTGCTGCTCACAAGCTTTGCCTGACTGAAAATGCAGAAGTCACTGCCAAGCTGTGAGGGTGTCATCTGATTTTTGGTGATATACATCGCTGCAGAAAACTGCAGCACCTGAGCATGGAACAACCCCAAATAATTTTTCTTTCATTTATAGCCGGGCCAAAATATCCGCCCTCATTTGCAAGTTTGGGGTTTTTTTGATATTAATCCTAGATGGCCATCACAGCCACAAATAGTGTGTCGTGAAAAATCAAACCCTGGATTCTGTGGGACAGCACAAAACGCTCGGCTATCCACGTGCAATCCCCCCAGAATGGTCAGGAACACACAGCAGGGAGCAGCAGCTTTGATATTCAAGTACCTGCGAATTACAACGTCGCTATGTAAATCCAGGCACGGAGGGAGCGGGGCGGGCTGGCAAGGATACACCCATGAATAGGTTAATTCAAAACGAGTGCGGGCAAAATGAATTATTCACNAAACTGCAGCACCTGAGCATGGAATAACCCCAAATAATTTTTCTTTCAGAGCAGAGCCATGGGCCCTTTGGACTCCCACTGACACTTCAGAGGTTCCTCACAGCCCCTGTGACAAACCCAACCCCATCAGGCTCCTTCTGTTCAGAAGAANATCTGCATTATTCACAGGATGCACTGGAACACAATTACCCACTTGGGCAGCAGACCTCTGCCCGAAGTTTACTCCGCTGAAGAGACAAAAAAAAATTAAAAAAAATAAAAATTGAGGTTCACAAAATGAGGCTCAGGCCAGCTCTGCATTTAGCAGGAATCACTGCACACCCGGATTAATAGAACATCATTCAGTGTCTGAGAGAGCGAGTTATGATGAAGAAGCTGTTGAAACAGGAAACAGTTGATTTCCCAGGAGCCCCGTAAATCCACCTCCGATGTCCTTTCAAATTCTCTGTTATTGCTGCAAAAATTTTAAACACCAGCGAGGGGGTGAAGCAGCTGCCACTCTCATTAACCGGGAGAAGAATTGTGCTGCGGGCCTGCCTTTGCAAACTGCTTCAGTGTGCTGGGCAGGCACATCAAAAAACAGCCACCTCCTCCTCCCCTTCCTCCTCCTCCTCTTCCTCGCACCCAGCATCGCCACAATTCAGCATCTCCCTGCCTTTGTTTTGCCCTCCTGCTGCCTCTCAGCACCCTCTCGCTCTCCCTCAGCATTTTTTTCCCCTTCAACATCTTATTTTTTGGGGGGTCTCCAAACTCTTACACACCTTCAACACAGAAGAATCCTGCTCTGACTGGGCTGGACATTCCTTCTGACCCCCCGTGCCATAAATCTTGGTGAGGCACGGGCTGATCCAGCCAAAAGAACTTTAACACCATAGGATTTATTTTATTTTATTTCATTTTATTTGGTGTTTGTTTTAAGTCGGCTCGTTTTATTCTAAATTAGGGCCTTTCTGGGTGTTCTGCCAACTTTTAAATTTGAGCCACCCAAGGAGAGAAGAGCAGGTACTGTCCCACAGTGAGCTTCTCTGAGCTGTGAGTGGATGAAGGCAGCTCCAGAATCAGGAGACAACACCAGGGACATCATTTTTGTTTCAAAATCCAACAATTTTCCCCATTTCATCCTCCCTAATTAACGCCACTGCAGCTGCCATCAGCGCTGCAGCCCATCAAAACCCTCCAGAAAACAGGATTTTTCACACTTCAGGCCCTCAGAGTGGGGGATCTGGGTTCAATTTCCAGCTCTGTTCCAGCTGTAGCTCCTCTCTGAAGAAAAGTCACCCTCTCTGTGACTCTGCTGATGAGAGCCCAGCTCCTTGCTGGCCACGTACCCCATTTAGGCTTCAATTTAACACCACAGGAAGGGTTTTCCACCCTAAGAATCCCTTGACAGAAATGTCTCACCAGGACATTAAAAATGACAGCGTTGAGAAGCTGATGACCAGCATGTGATTCTTGAGGAGTCCCAGAGCGTGGCGTCCACACATGGAATTTGTTTGCTGTTGTGCTGGGAAACCAATTTTTCAATATCAAAAAAAATCCCCTTTTCCTTCGTGTGCTGAAGTGCTATTAATTTCTAACTGCCTTCTTTAATTTTTTTTTCGCTAAAGATTTAAATCCACAATTGCTCAAGAATTTATTTTTTTTTTTTCCCTGTGGGATTTCCTCCCTGTTTGCCACCCTTGAAAATCATTTTCTGCATAAACAAAAGTGCTGCTTCAGAAGAGTATCAGCGAGTCAAAACTTCTGCTCCTCCCTTTCCAAGCATCAGATTAATATTCTTCCCAACAGGATGAATTTTGGCACCTACATCACCAGCACCTACAATATTTCTATGCTTGGGACAGAGGTAATTAAAACTCAACTTTCCCAGATTTAGCAAACCCAAGGACAAAAAAAAAAAAGAAAAAATTGCTTCCTGCCCTTTCCATGTCCCCGCTGCTCCATGGTGATGCCATCCCTGCATCCAGTGCTCCTGGAACCAGCTGTTCCTGCATAAACACCCCCCACTTTTAGGAACACAAACCACATTTTAACCAACAGGTCCCATTTCCCAAATCCCAGCCATGCATGACTTCCCTGTGTGAGCAGCCAAATCTTAGGTTTCTTCATCAAGGAGTTTTTCTTCCTGCTTTCTCAGCTGTACAGTGTCTCTGGATTTTTTTTTTTTTATTTTAAATTTTTTTTTTTTTTTTTTTGGCTTGAGGTCTCTGCCTAATTATCTGTAACCTTCTGTTCGAAGATCGCTGTCCTGGCCTGATAAAAACCAGTAACTTTGAAAACAAACTGGGCCTTAATTTTCCTTGACAGCCCTTCTTTAAACATGTGGGCAAAGCCCCGGCTTAATTAAATGCACATTCGTATTCCAAACAAATTAAGTACAATTAAGGACTCTGAGTTATGGGTATCTATCACTCGGCGATGTTTTTGTAAAAATTACCACATTTAGATCAAACACAGAGGACCCTTTGCTTAATTGCTTCATTAGGGCCCGATGCAATAGGCTTCATAAATACAGGGTCTGATGTCTCTCTGGGAATTGCCCAAAAGGCTGCTCTTAAAGTAATTGCTTCCACATTTCTGCCCGTTCCTGTGGCATTCCCTGATGGCACCCAGGGCTCCCCGGCGTGCCAGGGGCTGGGCTCCCACCCTGGCCCCACACTCTGGGACTCCTGGGGGCTTTGGGGCCCTGTTCCTGGAGGGCTCTGATAATTCCTGCCTGCAGTGATGCCTTGGGAAGGGTGAGCTGGAGCAGAGGTTGGGTAGAGATGGAGAGTAAAGCAGAGATTTATTGAGAGGCCTTTAGGGAACAGCTTGGGCAGGGCAAGAGCCTGGACAGGGCTGCACCCAAGGTGGGTCCAAAATGGACATAAGATGGACACAAAATGGACACAAAATGGACACAAAATGGGCACAAAATGATCAAAAGATGGGCACAAAATGGGCACAAGATGGACACAAAATGGACACAAAATGGGCACAAAATGGGCACAAGATGGACACAAAATGGACACAAAATGGGCACAAAATGATCACAAGATGGACACAAAATGGGCACAAGATGGAAACAAAATGATCACAAGATGGACACAAATGGTCACAAGCTGGACACAAGATGGACACAAAATGGACACAAGATGGACACAAGATGGACACAAGATGGAAACAAAATGGACACAAAATGGACACAAAATGATCACAAGATGGACACAAAGTGGATACAAAATGGACACAAGATGGACACAAAATGGACACAAGGTGGACAACTGGTCAGGAGGTCTCACACTTTTATAAGTTTTGGTCCTTTTGCATATTGGGGTTTAATTGCCCAATTCCAGCTGCAGGCTGTGAGGTCCCATCCTTCCTGTTCCTCCCTCCAGCCACCCTTGTTTGTGTTTTTGGGCCTGAAAGTTGTCCTTGGTGTGCAGCAGGACAGGATTTGTGTCCCTGCTCTGTGCAGAGCTGAGTGCCCCTGAATGTGAGGCTCAGAACTGCAGCACAGAACCTGAAAAACACAAAAGCCCAAACTTCAGGCATCAGCAGAAGGCTGGGAACACATCCCAAGGTGTGCAATGCATCTTTCATAATTCTATTTCTCTGAATTATCTAGTTTTAATTTGCCAAGCCATCATTTGACACTTGTTTCTAGTTCCATTTCTCTCTCTGTCCTGTTCCACGGCATTTCTAAGTCAGCATTTTTTATCTCAAAGTTTGCATACAGATGCACACTCTGTGAGCCTTCTGTCATGGCTTTGAGAATTCTCTACAAATCCATTTCCCACCTGTAGGCCCCACAAACGGGATGTTTTGGGGATTCCTTTTCCCAAAAGGAGTTGCTCTGAAACAACAACAAACCCCCAGAAAAAAACATCAGATGGCTCCATCCTGGGGGGTTTCATTCATTTCATCCTTTTAGCTCCTTGGTTCCTGCAAAGAGAGACTTTGATTTACAGAGATTGCTTTGGCTGAACACACCCTCATTTGGGTTAAATTAAATAAATCTTCCTTCAGACACACCTCGAGTGTGAGAATCCAGGTAGAGTGAGCCCTTAATGCCCCTCAGTGCCCGTGGATAACGTGGGAGCACAAAGGGACCAGGGCACAGGGGTTTTTCTGGTCAGAAGAGCAGCAGTGATGCCATTCCCTCCTTTTTGCATTTTTTTTTCCTGGCTTAGGCAGGCTCAGGAGTTCTGCTGTTTCACTGTGGAAGCCAAAACAACCCGTGTGCACCCAGAAGCAACAGAAGTGATTGCAGCAGAGCTCAGAGGGGTGGGAGCTGCTGTGACAGGGCAGTGAGAAATGGCATGTCACTCTCAAATGAAAGCTTTGCAGCACTTCTGGATTGCTGTTCAAATATTCCTGTTCCTTACCAAGGAAAAAAAAGTGTAACTAAAACACTTTCAATTCTTTCTCTTCCAACTTTCTTTGTATTTTTCCTCCTCTTTTTTTTTTTTTTTTTTTTTTTAATTTTTGTTTGGCCTTGAAAACAGGCAAATGGAAAGACATAAAAGGGAAAAGGAAATCCATCCATCTTCTCCAAAGAAAAATGTTCCAAGTTTGTATCTCATGCTAAAAATACCCAGAAGGATGCTGCTTCTCTGATTAAATATTTGAGTTTCCTGAAAAGTGCAGTTTTTCCATGGAGATCATCCATGGAAATGGATGTTCACTGGTTGCAGAGAACTTTTAGCAATTTCAATCCACACTGGTGACAACGTTTGTCCAGAGGTTGAACTGTTTCATTTATGAATCACATCTTTTCAACGTTTAAATGTAAATTTATCCTGACATGATCAGTTCTGACAGATCTGGAGAGAAGTGCAACAGAAAAAAGTAGAAAAGAGGTGACACAATTATTGCCACTGCTGCTGTGGGGACAGCAGGAGATCCCCAAACCTCAAGGCAAGGTGAGGAACATCCCTTGCACTGCCCTGATCAAAGGGGTGGAAAATCCTCCAGAGCTGAGTTTCCCGTGCCCCAATCAGCTGATGGACTTTGGGGCTGGAATTCTCTCCCTGCCACCTTTCTCCTGCTTTTCCATGGAGCATCCAGGGCTCAGCTTCTGCCAGCACCAACCCAACCTCAGCACCGGGCCTGAGCACAGCCCTGGGAGCCCCAGCAGCCCCTGGACATGCAGATTTGCAGATTTACCCCACAGATCAACAGCAGGATGCAGAATTTAGCAGCCAAGGAGCGTGCTGAGGGCACACAAACAGAAGCCAGCCTGATTTCCAGTGGCCAGAGAAACAGAGCTGCTTTTTTTCCAACTGCTTTTTCTCCAGATTAAGTTTCCTGAAAAGTGCAGTGGGGGAAAAAAAAAAAAAAAAAAAAAAGAAAAAGAAAAAAAGAAAAAAAGAAAATAAAAAACCCCACAGCAGATTGTCCAGTTCATGACTGGATGGCTGGCAGCAGAAATCCTATTTCCAAACTGACCCCTGCTTTCCTGCATGGCATTCATTAATTCCACAGGCTCACATTTCTAGGAAGATGTCAGTCATGTCTGTGATTTTTCTATCAGCTATTAATGCCAGATCACAAGGTGAGAAAGCAGGGGTTTTAATCTCAGGACCCTCAGGAGATGGAGCTGCATACATTTGGTGTGAGCCATGTGTCTGGAAATGTCAAGGACAAATATTTTTAAAGTAAGGAGTGAGCGTTCACATCCATGTGCAGTCTGAAGTCCTACACCAGGGATTCAAAGCAGCCTTTTTCTGCCTCCTGCAGCCAGGAATTGAGTTTAGATGCCCTAACTGGGCACCTATGCATTTAAAAATTTGCATTTTTATACTGAGTGACATTTTCAGCCTCCCCTAAAGGCATTGCCCGTGGAGCTGTTCTGCTCTGAGAAAAGTTTCTCTGTGGGAACAACAAAAGTTCCCTACCTCCAAAAGTTGTTTGTCCCTTCATTCTAAATATGAGGTTGGTTCACCTTTCATCTATTTTTTTTCAATACCCATCAGATTATTTTCCTGAAAATTCCCCTGATTGTGCCAAATCAGGCGCTGGATTTGTTACAAAACCCATGATTTTACACCCAATGACAGATCCCACCTGAGAAATGCCCAAAATCTCCTTTTCTTCCCATCCTCAGCCCAACTAAAGGATGACTTCGAGTGCCATCACATTCCAGGTGTCACCACATAAATCCACTGCCCTGCTGGATCAGAAGTAACTATATTACTGAGAAATACCCAGAAACCCCATTAAAAATGCCATTTAGGCATATTTATTTCTAACTTCACATACAAAGAACTGACACTGGGCTTTCCTTTTTTCTCCTACAACTTCCACAATAAGAACCCAACACTTTGAAAGGTCCCCTGGAAACTGTGCTCCCAGAAAAGTGGAAAAAGAGACGAAAATTCTCCCTTTTTTTGGGTAAATAATGGACTTGCTCAAGACATGCCACAGTAGAGGATGGGAACAGAACAGACACTCCATCCCTAGGAGGGCTCTTGGCCCTGAATTTTAGTGGGCACATGAGTGGAGTGGGAGAAACAGGAGTCACATCCAACCACTGCTGTGCGATAAGAAATTACCCAGGTTAAACTACTTTCTGTACGCACACAAAAATATTAAAACTGATAAAAAAATTCGGGGGAAAAAAAAAACAACTTCAGACATGATACTTCTTTCCCAGCCCAGTGCCCGCTGCTGCCACCCAGGAATATCACCAAACTCCCAAAGAGCCACAAACAGTTTCTCATTTGCCCTTCACACCCTGCCACCCATTTTCTTTCCGTGGGCCCTCAAGTTCGAGCCTAAAAAAGTCTCAGCCTGGCTGGTGATGTGAACCAGGAGAAGGGGGAGGTGGGAAAAAAAGAGAAATCTCTTGAGGGTTGAACATGAATTCTCATCCTTTGCTTGAAGCGTGGATCTGCCCCTCCTTTCAGCTGCTCACTGCCGCCTCACATATTATCCCAACATATTATCCCCACATATTATCCTCACATATTATCCTCCTTATTGCCCCCAGCTCCCCAACGCCTTGGATCTGCGAGCGACAAAGGAGAGAAGGCTCCTTTATCAAGTCAATCTCCAAGCCCCCATTATGTTCCCCTACAACAGTTTCCGTAAACATTCAGCAATTTTCGGTGTCTGGGCTGCGCAGCTGAAGAGGTGCATAAACAGGCTCCACTGAAATGTGAAGATGACTGATAATGTACTAACATTGAGACCCCTTGCTGGGATTATTACCCCCTGAGTGCTCCTTACAGAATGTGCCTCTTATCTCACACTGACAACGCTAATAGAATATGCATAGCCCTATTAGCATACAAGATAATAGCACCCTGGAGGGGACAGAGCCATAAAACTTTAAGTAGAAATCAAAACAGAAGGAGGAAGAAAAAAAAAAAAAAA
>VWYO01027336.1:26100-43515 GCA_013400275.1 Rhadina sibilatrix | reverse complement strand
GAGGAGGAGGAGGAGGAGGAGGAGGAGAGGGGAGCTGAGCTGGTGTTTGTTTGTTTTAAAGTGTATTCTGGTTGCAGGCTAGGTCAGCGGGTGGCCAGACTGAGAAAATGAGTCCCCCGGGCTGTAATAATTGTAACTGTCAGGGAAAAAAAAAAAAAAAAAAAAAAAAAAAAGGTCTTAGATAGCAGTGGTCTGCTCTGACTTCTGACCATGGAGAAATATAGATGAAAACTATTGCCTGGGGCACTCAGCGAAGAAACCAAGAGGTTTTTAACTCGTGGTGGCTTGTGCTTATGGATTGGAAAGCCCATTTTGCACCTTGGTGGTTTGTATCTTAAGGATTATTTCCATTTGCAGGACAAATGAAGCTCGGGGTGCTCCTTCTCCTGATGCTCAAATTTGTGGTGCAGTGGATGTCTGTTGCCTGAGCAGCTTTGCATTTCTGAGCCCCAGACAGCACGGAGGTTTAGCAGGGATCTTTTAGCAGTGGTTATTCTCAAGGAGAGCCCGAATTTGATTGTCTCTTGCACTCCCCATTTATCTGAGTGGCCCAGAGCTGCTTGCCACAGATTATTCCAAAATTACACCCAGGAAACTCCACTGACTTCCTCAAAAATATTCCAAGGATAAAAGCAGTGGGAGAGAGGGGTTGAAGAATTTAAACCACACAAGATTAAGCCTTGTGAAAAGGAAGAGGAAGGGAAAAACCCATAAACCTTGCTGCTTGCCTTTTTTTTTTTATTACACAGCCAAGGACCAGTTCTAACTAACAGGTCAGGTTTTTGTGAATCATCCATTTCGCCTTTATTTTAGGCAGAGTAAGAGCTCTGCTGAAAACCTGCTCAAAACCTGAGCCCAAAAAGCACCATTTTTGGTTCTCTTAGGCAATAATATCAGGCACAATCCCTGCTCCAGCTGGGAGGAAGGTGCCAAAGCAGCCCAGCCACATCCTTTCCTTCAGCAGGGCTCAGCTGAGCACAGCAGCAGCTGAAAGCAAAGCTCTGACCCAGCACTGCAAGGTTTGGAGCCCTTGGGCTTGTTTCTATTTGCATGGGGTGAAAACAAAAATCATCCATGCAGTGGCAAAGCTCACTCGTGTCCGGTCACCTCTTCTTTCAGTGTCCCTTTGTCTTTGGCAGGAGAAAACACTCTGATACCCAGAAGCTTCCTCATCAACATCTGTGTCCTTCTGCAAAATGTTCTGGCTCCAGTGAAATATTATTTCTTTTTTTTTTTTTGCTGCAAAATGCTTTGCTCAAACACCCCAGCTGCCCTGACAGCCTTCCAATAGGAATTAATCAGTAAATGTAATGCCTTTAATTGTAATTAATAAGAGGAAATGGAAACATTTGTATAGAGAGACCCAAATAAACTACACAGACATCAAACAGCAACTAATTCCCAGTTTGAGGGGGACAGCAGCACACAAGGCTTTGCTGGCAAAGGTGGATATTTATTGCTGGGATGTGATTTACTTGTTGAGAGTCGCTGTAATAGTGTTTTAGGTATTATTTATAGGTCCCATCTGTACTTTCCTCACCTTCCTCACAGCCTGTCTGTGTTCTGTGAAGAGAGCAGAGCATGTGGACAGGAGAAATGGTGGCTGGGTGTTGGTAGCAAGGAGCCAAGTCCATTCGAGCAAACAGGAACGTGTCAATGCAAGGAAACAATGCAAGAGTGGTGCTTGTGTTTCATCATCACATGAAGAGCTCCCCTGCTCTGCCTCCCAGCAGCCCCAAAGCTCAGGAATTCCCATTATTTGTTGCACTTTGTGGAGAGGCAGCAGAAAGAGGAGGCAGAGATTGTGACGCTGCTTTGGGACCCTCCTCAAAGCTGCTTTGCCTCTGGCCCCAGAGAATGCTGACAAGAGCAGAGACTCAGAGCCCAGAAAGAAGCCCCAGCTCCTCTGGCCTGGCTGAAACAACAGGGCCCAGACATTTCCCCTCCCACCCTGCACTACACCTGCTGAGTTCTGCTTGGAGAAAGGTAATTTTCCATATTTTCCATATTTTCCATAATGGCATCCAGTCTCCGTGGCACAGGAAACCACTTCCATGTGAGAGTTGCTCCAGCAGCTCAAGATACCCAGTGAGATCCATAATTTACCTCAGCTGGATTTGCCTTCTCACCACTGATGGGGGTTTTGGCTAATGTCAGGAGATCTGCAGGAATTCCCTGCTCATGGAGATCCTGATACACATGGTACCACTATTACCCCATAATCTTTAGTTTTAGCCATAAATATTGGTTCATATGGGCCCATCCCAAAACCCTGGAATGAGGAATGTGCTCACTGGGTAAGCAAAATTCACTTGAAACACCTGCAAGCCCGAAAGCTTCCAGCTTTGGCAACGGGAGAAGGAAACCAGAGTGGAAATCTCAGCTCTAAGGGACTTCCATGACTTTGAACCTCACCAAGCCTTCACCTGTGGGTTAGCTCAGCCTGGAGCCAGGCACAGCAACCCACAGGGCTCCCTTTTCCCAGGTTGTCAGCAATTCCAGCTGGCTGCACTATCACCTGTGCAGAAAGGAGACAAAAGTGCAGGTCTACATGCCCAGGGCTCACAGCAGGTACCTGTGGCTCACCAATGCAGCAGTCCCAGGGATTTTCTATTTTAAGGTGAAGGTGGAAAACACAGAAGATCTCAATGTCACTGCAGAGCTGGGAGGGAGGGCTGCGAGGAGGAGGAGGAGGAGGAGGAAGGCAGGAGGAAGGCAGGAACCTTCACAACTAATGTCAATTTTCTGCATCAAATATTTTGATAATTAAACAAAGCTGATCAAGAGAGGAAAACAGCATGTCTCCAGAGCTCCGGAAGCAGAGGCCCATTAAATAGAAGAGTCAGAAAGTGCCAGAGGCGGCAGCCTCAGATTAATGGCACTCCAGTAATAGATTTTTCCCAGGCACAGTCACACAGGAGACAACTACTGTGCAGCCAGAGCAGCGATGAGGCCGTTAAAGCCACAGTAACATTAAATCACCTGCTTCCAGGGGGGCCGGCCGATGGATGGGAGCGCATCGGCCCCGCCGCCTCCAAAGGTGCAGAGAGCTCAATCTGCTCTCAGGCACAGGGGCTGCATCCCAGCAGTCGTTTCCCAGCTGGGGAAGCTGGAATGGAGGATGGCCTATAAAAACCGTGGTTGCAGAAGGAGCACAAATATCCCTTCCTGGGATGGAGGGATGGGGATTAAGCGCGGCGACGTTTGGGTTCGTGGAGCGATCGCGGTTGTTTTGGCGTGGTTGGTCCTCTCAGGGAATTCTCCAGTACAGCATTACTCTGTTTTTATCTCCAGTATTCCATCTCCTGATTTGCAGGGCGTGAAAATACCATTTTGAACTTGTTTAGATGCAGCCAAAGTCCGGGAAGGGCAGGGAATCAGCCCTGCGCTCTTATTCGTGAGTCAGTTTTAGCTCAGCAGTGCCTGAGCTGATCTTCCTTGAAACCTCCCGTCCTGTCTAAAGCATTTCTATCCATTTTTATAATACAATAATAACAGAAACGAGGGCTTCTTCCAAGCCCAGGCTGGCATGGATTAGAGTCCACCGCAAGAGGACTTTGCTCCCAGCTGGGGTGGATGGAAACCAGATGAAGTGGCTGAAAATCGGAAACAACTTTGAGACGTTCCTGAATCCTGATACGATCACATCACAGGGATGGGTTAAATTTATGATCTTATCTAGGGTTTTTGTTTGTAATCAATCCCAGACCCACTGGCTATCACTCACTGTAAGCTTATGATTTCCTGGTGCTAACAAGGAAAAAGTTGGGACATCAAGCTCCGAGGGAGTGAAGCCAAGTTGGGATATTAACAGATAGGATCAGGACTGGAAAGCAGCAACAACAAAAAAAAAAAACAAAAACCCCAAAAGCCAAAAAACAAACCCCGCACTACAAAAGGAAAGTCCCAGCCTTCTGCAGCCTCTGCATTTCAGCCTTTTTGGCCTGTGCTTCAGGTGTGTGCATAAACCCCATTTCCCAGGCCAAAAGATTTGGGGATAAAAGCTAAAACCACCAGAAATTAAAGAGCAATACTCTGAGATCAAAGCAGAGCTTCAGCATGGAGTACAGTTCATCCTTCATCCTGGGTAGGCAGCGGGAAATGCACTGATTTCCTAAGTTTTCTCTGAATGAATATGGATAAGGAAATTGCAGGAGTTTTTGGCATCTTCTCCTATTTTCATTCAAAAAGAGGTTTGGATAAAATAACAGGGCCAGTCTAAGGACAGAGGAACTGCCCTTCCCTGATCACTGTTTTCCCAGCTGATCACTGCTGAACAAGGGTTGGGTCTCTTGCCCGTTTACCCACAGCACTCAAACTTTGGGAGTCTTCAGCTGTGACAAAGACACAGCAGAACTCAAACTCAAATTTCAGCCCAATTCTGTCCCCCAAACCTGCTGGGCCAGGACCCCTCAGGAATGGGAAGGCACAGGGAGCACACACCCACGTGCACCTGTGTTCTTTCAACTGCTCCCCTTTCTTAGGCTCTTCCAGATCTATTAACAGCTCCTCCCACACCTTTTGCTGGGATGCATCCAGGTTCTCCACGTATCTGTGATGAAGAGAAATGGATTTACATGTCCAAGTTAACGTGTTCCACAACACTTCTGTTATGTCAGACGCAGTGAGTTCCCCTGCCAGGTGATTTCCAGGTGCAAATCAGGGTTTTGGTGTTTAGGAGGCTTTAGGAACATCCCTGCCCTGCACTCTGGACAGCCTTTCCCACAGCCAGCAGCTCCCAAATCCACCCTGAATTGCTTTCTTCCCAACTTTGCATGGATTAGCTGGGACTAACAGTGTGACAAATCTGTTAATGTTCCAACAGGCAAGCCCTAATTTCGTCCATACCCTTCAGTCATTTTCCATATGGACGTGGAAAACTTGTTTTTTCTTTCGCCAACGGGCTGTTAATATTTTCAATATAGGCATGAAAAGATGGTTCAGACTGAAAAAGTTTCAATGGGAAGCATTCAGAACCTTTCAAAAACTGCAATTCTTGAGTAGCACCTAAGGCTTCTGTACAAAAAAACCCAAAGATATGTGCAAGATATGAGTAGAATATATAAGCTTAGAGAAGAGGTTTAGCAGAGGATGAACTGTAACCTATGGATCCCAAGCTCCAAATCCAATCCAAAGGGGTTTTTTTGTTTTGTTTTGTTTTGTTTTGTTTTCATACCTACTTGAGCATATTCAAATCTGCATTTGGTTCAGGAGCTCACACCTAGGATACCACCACAGCCAGCAGGATAATTCATCCTCCAAAGCAAACAGAACTGTCCCAGGGAAACCAGCAGGGCCAGGCTCTTTATCGTGGATAAATCAGCTCCATAAATCAGGAATGGCTCAGCTGAAGTCAGTGGTGCTGCCCTCCTTGGGAAGGAATGGATCAGAACCACCCATTTCATGAAGTTCTGAAAAATCAAAGTGTGTGACTGTATCAGTAGCCTGGCGTTTCTCTTAATTAGCCCCAAATGTGGAACAGCTAATTACCTGGGCAAGGCAGTAAGGGGGAGATGGCAGAAATTGGATGTAAAGCACGTGGAGAAACATGAACAGCAAATAAGTTCCACACACAGACAGGGATTGAGGTGTAGCAGGCATTAAATAATAGCTATAAACTTTTATGCCTGGACATGAATCACAATATTATTTCTTCCCAATTGATGCTCACAGTAGAGATGTGTGATGTTTTCCACTCCTGGTGATGTAAAAATGGCTCCTAAAATTAGCATGGAACGGGGTTTGTGTTGAGTAAATATCCCACAAATTTGTGTTGGTGCAAATTTGGGACACAGATTTATGAATCTTTTGAGCCTACTTGACTGCAATGGCTTTAAAACCAGCTGGAGAAACATTGTGAAACCAATGAGCTGAGGGACTCTCCAATACAGGTGCTCTCACTTCAGGGTCAATGTCCCTCCTGCCACCTAAAAAAAAAAGATAAAATTTGGGATCTGTGAATGTATCTGAGGATAAAGACACCCATAAAATCCTGAAATCTCAGTGCCAGGCAACCGAAGGGTTTGAGGATTCTGTTGTTTATCCAAGCAAACAAACTTAATAAATCCTGTTAAAGTGTTACCAAGAGTTTTGCTGCTCTACTTGAGATTCATCCCCTCCAGTCGGAATGCTGGCTGAGGAGAGGAAGTGCCATTAACTAATGCAGAAAATAAATCCTGCTTTATTCCCCACAAATGTGACTCCTCAGCATTCCCAAAAACAACAACAACAAACCAGGAGTTTGAATGATGCCACAACAGCAGGGCCAACACAGAGACATTGTGATCCTTGTCAGTCCTTTCCAGCTCAGGATATTCCATGAAACTTCCTACTGGCAAAATGCAGCAATTAAATGGTGATAACTACCTGGATACATCTTCCTTCCTGAATTAATCTCGAGGCTTTTGAAAAGCACATCCTGAGTTTAATTACGTGGCTAATTAGTGTGTCTGACACACGGGTCAGGCCCTGGCACAGGGTGCCCAGAGCAGCTGTGGCTGCCCCTGGATCCCTGGAAGTGTCCAAGGCCAGGTTGGACGGGGCTTGGAGCAACCTGGGATAGTGGAAAGTGTCCCTGTCCATGGCAGGGGGTAGGATGATAAGAGCTTTAATGTCATCACCCTGATAAGAGGGAAACTCCCAACACTTGTAGCTGTTTGACTGCCCCTAATTTGAAATTATGCTGAAATATTTCTATTATCACTGCTGAAAAGGGTCAGTTTGTGCTTCCAGAGGTGCTGTTCTGTTTTTCCTCAGTTCCGTCGGTGTTTCAGAAACTCATTTCTTGGGGAAACTCTGAGTCAAAATTCACAGTACAGCCTGAGCCTGGAAGCCTCCTGTGCTGAAAGACAACATCTCTGCAGTGCCTCAGGTTTGCCCCGTGCCAGTGACTGGCTGTGCACCCTGAAAATCTCTCTTGTACCCCAAAAAGTCACTGCCCACCCTCCAGTCAGACTGGCACCAGCCGAAACCCCAGTTCTTCTCCACGTGATGGTTCTCACCCCACAGCCTGGCCCCAGCTGGCCCCTCTTTCCCATTCCCTGGCAGGAATTTGAGCTGCCACACAAACCCCTGGCCTTTCCCTTCCCCTTCAGTGCCTTTTGGAGCCTCTGTTTCCCCAGGGGTGGAAGGGACCAGCCTTCCCCTCCCTGTGAAGGGGAGCAGCTGCCTGCAGCTCCCACCTGAGCAGCTCCTCGCAGTCACCTCCCCTTGCTCTCAGGAAGGGAATTCCTGAGCTCCAGCTCCTGTGCTGACCTCTCAGATCATCTGTGGCTGATGTCAGGGGAGGTTTTGGTTGAATTTCAGGAAAAGGTTCTTCCCCCAGAGGGTGCTGGGGCACTGCCCAGGCTCCCCAGGGAACAGGCTCGGCCCCAGGCAGCTCCAGGGAATTTGGACCACGCTCTCAGGGTGGGATTTTGGGGGGCTCTGTGCAGGGCCAGGGTTGGGTTGATGATCCCTGTGCCTCTCTTCCCACGCAGGAGGTTCTGAGTCCCCATCCCAACATTGTCCCTTCATCCCAGCTTGAAGGAATTAATTCTGAAAGCCAGGCCTGGCGCTGCTAAGGCAGCAGCGTCCTGGGCCTCTGCAGATGGGCAAAGTGAGGCACAGAGAGAGCAGGATGGTCCTTTGCCCTGAGATAATTCACAAAAAGAGAACAGAGAGCAGGGTCCCAAGAGCTCCATTCACAATATCCACAATATCCAGCTCGTTCCCCTCAGGATTTCCAGGCCTGTGCTCGGGTGGGAGTCTCCACATGAATAAACTGAGCCCAGGGAGAATCACAACTCAAAGGGAGAGAAATCCTCTCAGCAGGCCCTTTGCCTATGGAGATGGGCAGCCCTGCTTCAGGGGGGAAAACTACTGTGTGAATCGGCCCTAAAATTTCATTTTTTCCTTTTAAAACAAATCCCCGTGCTGGCATTTTAAGCAGGCCCTGTAGTGATTTACAACACGGAGTGACATTTCAGGGGGAAAGAAAAAAANNAACCGAGTGACATTTTTGGGAGAAAAAAAAAAAAAAAAAAAAAAAGAAAAGATAATGTGGGTAATGAATTATTTGCTGATCCAAACGAACAATTGGACATACCTACTTTTGGTGGATTTAATCTTCGCCGAGGCGTTAGCTGGCAAGCATGAAATATCACTTTTCAGGGGGGCATTCTGGTGCATTTATGCAGGGTACAATTACACCAGGCAGCTTTATGACACATTGACTGGGCCGAGTGTGCTGCAATGTAATACAAACCAAAGTAATATGAGCTTTTAAATGCAACATGATGGCCAAAAAAAAAAAAAAAATCCTTCTCGGATCTGATTTTTTTTTTTGATTTTTTTTTTCATTTCAGATGCCAACTGTCATAATTCACAGGGAGCCAAGCCCTGCTGGTTGTGCTCACGTGAGCAGCTCTGTCAAAGCCAGTGGGTTGTGCCCTTATCAAGGGGGGAACATCACTCAAAGAGGGGTGAAAACAAGGGGCTGAATTAGTTGCAGTAAGCAGGGTGCATCCTCTGGGACACAAAGAAATGAGCTGCAGTTCACAGGGGGTTACAAAGTGCCACCTTCAGAGCTTGGCACAAAGGGTGCTGCCCTTCTGAGCTCTGCTTTAAAGGCAGCATTTCTCTCCTCTCGCTGCCTTTTGCCTGCACTGAGGAGGGATTTGGGATGTGCTGACTTTTCCCTCATCTAATTCTGCTCAACAAGCTCATGAGAGAAGATTATTTTGTTTTTTTCCCCCCACCCTTGATTACAAGCAACACCTGATAACACATTTCAGCACTTTCCTATCAGCACTGCCCCAGGCCTGAGCGGGAATGGTCAAAGCCAAGGCAGATGCAGGGAGAGGAGATGGATTTGTGCCTTTTTTCCTGTCTCCCTGCACTCGTTTCCCCTCCTGTGAGGTATTTCAGCTCTGCACTCCTGCCCATCAGGGCCGGACAGTAGACAGCAATGTGTCCCTTCCAATTCCGACCCTGATCCTGGGATATTTCCAACCCTCTCCATATCCCTGATAGATAATGGTTTAATAAGCGATCTGGTTTTTATTTAAAGGGTCGGTAGTAAAACCCAGATCGCATTTCTCACTTGGTGGGTTAAAAAACCGCTTACGCTCATTTCTGCAATGTAAAACGACACTATATCAAATCAAACATTTCCAGATGTGGCCAGCTTGTGGATGGAAGTGCGAGAGAAGCGAGCACTCACCGACAGGGTTTCCCAGGTTTGTTTTTTCTTTAACAGGATTGGAACCCCACCTACTGGCAGAGAAGGTTATTGTGATAAGGCAAGAACTCCCGCTGAAAACTACGAGCTTGCAGTGAGATCCTAAATATTTATTGATTTCCATGCAGGCTGAGCATCACTTCAGTCAAAATATGGGCACCTCAGTGCTTGAAAGTTATAAAAATCGTATCTTAAGGGTGTCCTGAATTCCAGCTGCAGTGACAGGCACAAGGAAAAGCGTGAATATCACTGTAAAGCTGAGAGGTGTTGTCCACACTTATGGTACCTCAGAAAAATTCAGTGCTAGTAAATGATCTTGGGTTTAATTTGGATAATGTGGGTGAAATCCGCTTTATACAGACCTTGTTTAGTAAATGATCCCAAAAGTCTGTAGTTTTATATTCTAGTTTTATATCCTAGGAAGGCAGAAGGATGAAATACGTGATATTCCCCTCTATGTTGTGCCTCTCATGGCAGATCAAAAATTCAGACAGAAATTAGACAGGATGGAAGAATCCCATTCTAAGTGCCCACTCCTGAATTAGACAACTTAGAAAGGAAAAGTTCTTATATTTCACTTAGAATTAACTAAAAAACACCCCATCACTTCCTGTGCTACCCCTTTCCATAGGAACAAAAAGGAACAACCCCATTTCTGGAGCCCGTTTCTGTGATCTTAGGTCTTGTTAAAACAGCTCAATGAGCAGCCTAAAAATTTACATTTTAACACATTTCAAAGCCAGGTAAGCTTAAAGAAAAGAAGAAATTCACAAAAAAACCAATTTTCTAGCACTAGAAGCCAATGTTGTAGCATTCCCAAATGAGGCAATTTCTACTTGCAGCCAGAGCAACAGAGCCCATCCCAAAGGCAAAAAGTCCGCACCTCGTGTTGCCCCATGGCTGCTGTTTTATTTGCATCAATCCTGAATGTCCCAGCTTTGATTTCACCACAAAACAAAGTGTTGCAACGATTTCTCTCTGGAAGTCACAAGCAAAGATTGAGGAGAGGGTGATATGGGGGAAAAAGAAAAAAAAGTCACCAATTTCCACAGGGACTCATAGAAAAACCACTCTGGCTCTCCAGGGCATAATTAAACTATCCCACTTTTCTGAGGGGAGCAGAACAGTAAAAAGCTTTTAAGAGTTACAGGAGTGCTGGGAGATGTGCATTTTTATCCTTGGTATGGGCTCAAGTGTGTAAAGGAGGAGTTCCTGTAAGGTTTACCCCTAAATCCCCATATTAACAGAGAGGATCAGAAATGGAATGCAGCAACAGCAACAACAACAACAACAAAAACCCATTGAAAACACACAAAGGTGCCCAGTTCTGAGCAAATTATGGAGTGGGACCAGCTCCCTGACAGCTCCTTCTGTTTCTATTATCCCTTCTGTAGAGAGAACCCAGATCTGTCTGCCACTGGAGTGGCACAGAAGGAAAAAGTCCTGATGAAAGAAGAGAAATTGGGCTATTTGTGGCAGCTGGAATATGAACCAGGCATGTCCAAATATGAAGAAAAACAAGTCTCTGTCCTGGGATAAAGTGCTGAGAAGGAGAAGAGGTTTCCACACATCAGAAAGACCTGGAGAGGTTTTCCTTGCTGAATTGGTAACAAAATGATCAATTCAAGCATCAGCTGTTCAAATGGGGCTGAGGCAGAGCCACCCTTCCCCTCCACGAGAAGGGAAAGGAGATGTTCAAGCTCAGAGGGAGGTGTCAGCCCCTGAGAGTTTCTGCTGCATTTGGAGAAAATAATCCTTTTAAAAGTTGCCTCTCCAGCACACTTGGAATGGAATGGCAAACAGGGAATAGTTACACCTGGCCAGAGAGAGGACACAGCAGGTACCATCTGCCACAGGGCCACGGTACCAACCCTCCTCTGCCCCTCCTGGCAGCCCAAGCAGCTGGACTGAGCTTTACAGAGCTTGTTCTGAATAAAAAAAAAAAAAAGGAGTTTACATCAGCACAGGGTCTGCTTGTCCTGCTATCTCCTGTGATCAAAGAATGGAAACAGCTGCGTGTCTCAGCTCCCTGGCAATAAAAGCTGCAGCAGAGCTGCTGTGTCCCCAGCCTGGGGAAAGAGCAGCCACAGAGTGGGAGAGGGGAAAGCCAGCGAACACCCAGGCTGTGTTTAGCCACACTCCACCTCCTCCTAAACTGCAATCTCTTAAGTGCCACTTACTCAATTAATCCAAGCTCTCCTACTTTAAAAGCCAAGCTGTAACATATTTAAACAGCTCAGAAACCCTACCCAAGGAGCCCTGCTCCGTATCTGATCCATCAGCTGCAGCAGTGACTGTGCATTAACTAAGAAAGCCCAAGGTTTGATTAACACTTCCTTTGCTGCCACTTTGCTGCTGCTGCTGCTCATTCCTGCTGGAATCCTGCTAAGGCTGCAATTTCTCAGCTTTTTTTAGTAGGGTGGATCTCATCTCAGCAGGGACTGTCTTTTTGGACCAGCTCCTAGAACATCCTTGCAGCAGTTATAGTAACTATTTTTATAGGCAAGTTTTGTTAGGAAAGTATTTTAAATGGCCTTTGAATGCAATTTAGCAGCTGGAAATGAGGCAGTTTGCCAGCATCATGTGAGCAGACAAGCTGTGCAGCACCAACAAGTGCTCCCAGACATCCTCAGTCCTCTCTGGGCAGGGCATGAAAACCCACGAGAGTTCAATGAGCCAGAAAGTGCAAATGCCTGAAGGGCTGAGCTCTGCTGTTCCCAGGTCCCTCACTAGAAAAGGCCCTACTTTTTTTTTGGACATATTTAGAGCTAAAATAGGTCTGGAGGTGGTGGTTTCGTTACACAGTGGACATCAGCTCACCCTTGTAAGGACATCAGCAGCACCACTTGGATTTACCATGAGTGTGGAAAAGGAGTGTGAGTTCAATGCTTGGTCCTCAACAAACAACCCGGGGCATAAAATGAAGTGGCCCAAACACACAGGGCCCAACATATTCACCTTCTGCCTCATGAGGAGGCAGGAAAAGGTCTGGATTTGGAAAATTGCTGAGCAGACACGAGGCCCTGGTGCTGCAGCCAGACTCCTGTGCGTGGCCACGGCAAGGCACCAGATTGGCATCACTGGGAGCAATCAGATGACAGAAAAAGTGAAAACAAAGCTTGAAAGAGCTGGAGACCCAGCTCCAATCTCAAGCCATGCTGGCACAGTCGTGTGGGGAGTTACTGTGGTTTCAGCTCATGCAAATTGGAGTGGAAAGTGGCCTCCAGTACGAGCACACGCTGAGGGGAAAGGCAGCTTTGCTTTTAGACATGACTGCAATTGTACAGTCTGAGAGTCAATTAAGCTTTGCTTTCCCTGTATCTCCTTCCAAATAAAGGCTCAGCTTGTGTGCTAGGCATTTTTAAAAATGAAATCAAACAAAATCATACATTTGGCAGGTCCCGGGCATTCCTGCTACTAAATTGTTCTGTGCTTTATGCAAAAAAAAAAAATCTCAGTGTATTAAATAAAGAGGAGCGGAGTAGCCCCTTTGACCAGTGTCCAAGTGTTTAGAACTGTTAAATGTGAGTTTCGCCCGTGTTTACATGTGGAATGGAACACAGCCACTCAACCACAAAATGTTCCCAAAGCAAACATCCAAAACCTGGTTGCTGGCAAGGGACACTGACAGACTCGCCTGAAACCAGTCATTCACAGGATGCCAGAACAACAGATTACCACTGGGAAGGAGTGAGCCAGGTTATTTTCTTACCTCCAGGGAAGAGGCCATGGCAAGTGACAGGAAACAGTGAGTGGCAAAGCAGAGTGTGGGCTCAGGGGGTTTCAACTGGATGGAGAAAGAAGGTTGGTGTTATTCCAGATGTGCAGAGGAGTGACCATGGACACGGGCAAGTCCCCACTTGCCAAGGGTATGTGTGAACCTCCTGAAGTGGAGGGTGAATATTCTGCTCAGTCAAGGCTGGCTAAGCAAGAGAATCACAGAATGGGGTGGGCTGGATGGAACCTTAAAGCTCATCCAGTCCCTGACACCTTCCACCATCCCAGGCTGCTCCAAGCCCCGTCCAACCTGGCCTTGGACACACCCAGGGATGCAGGGGCAGCCACAGCTTCTCTGGGCACCCTGTGCCAGGTGTCCTCTCACTCCAATTCCTGGTGAACACTCCCTCTCCATCTTCCCTGCAGCTCCTTCAGGTCCTGGAAGGTTCAAAGAGTTCTCCACACAACCTCCTCTTCTCCAGGCTGAGCAGCCCAAAGATTCCCAGCCTGGATGAAGAAGTAAAGCAACAGAGGGAAGGGCAAACAGAAAGAAGCTCCAGCAGGACACAGCAGCTCCAGATGTTTGTCAGAGGGGAAGGTGGGATCAGGAGGTGACTGTGTTCCCTCAAACACAGGCCCATGTTTTTGTGGCAGCCCATATTTGGCTGCCCCTGGACTGTGTCACTCGGGGTCTGTGTTTATTCAGATAAATGGAAATACACCCTTGAAGCTGGCACACAATGGAAAGGACATAACAACGTGCTGAGATCACCCTCTGGGGTGTTGCAAGAAGGGAGAAATCTATGAAATAGGGCAAGAAATTATATCCCTGCAAAAAAAGTGTAAGCAATATCTTGGGACACAGCTGGGAAGGATCTTTCCAAGGTCCTTCCAGGATCTTTCCAAGGTCCTTCAAGGACCCTTCAAGGAACAGAAGTTTTAAGGTGACTTCAGGAGACTCTGCTCTGTGCTGAGAGATCCACCTGCCCCTCCTGCACATTCCAAGCTTTTCCCAGACCTGCACACCCCACGTGCCACGGGAGCTCTCTGTTGGCCTCCTCGAGCAAGGTCAAGGCCAATTTCTGCCACCTCCAGCCTCAAGCCCTGCTCCCACCCTGTCACTGTTGGACACAAAGAAAGACAAGAGTCTTGCTCAGAAGGCTGATGCTCCCAAGAAGGGGCTGGTTTCTTTGTCCAAACCTGTTTTATACCTTTTTACAACATGCCCACCTAAGAGGTGGGATCCCTCAACCCATTGATCACATCAAGGGCAAACAAGCAAAGTCCCTCCTTCAGAGAGGAATGTGAAAAACAAGCTACTTTAGAAAACATGACCTTGTGTACAGTTTTCATCCCTGGGAAAAGACTTCAGAAAACCTAAACGTGCCCAGCAGTGACTACACCACCCCCCTACCCCTGAGCCTTGCAGCTGGCAGCAGCAGCCCCGTGCCACCTCCCACCCCTCACCCTGCCCCTCTCCCCCTCGGCGAGCTTTGGGCCATCGCTCACGAAGCACCAAACACCAGCCAGGTTTCCTTTCCTCCCTCATGTTAACACCTCCCCACGAGCTGAGTGATCCCTGCACGCACCCAAATTGGTGTTTTTGTTCTGCCTGGGCATTGACACCTTGTTGCCTGAGCCGTGTTGATGGGTTGCAGGTGCCCCCCTCGCTATGAAACCGGCCAGCAACCCACTCACAAATTTGCTCCACTTGTTCGTATTAAAATCATATGGCCAATGCCTCCCCTAAATTGGTTCAGGCTTGAGGTACTGCTGCTTCACAGTAGGGAGGAGTGTTCCAACAGGCTTTCTGCAGGCCCTGCTGTTTATGGTAAACACTCCAGTCTGTTGAAATAACATAAAGTTTTGAGATAAACCCATTCTGGCCAAGGAAACGTTGAAGTGCCACCGTCTCTGCTTTGCAGCTTTGCAGTAACTTGTGTTTGCAGCTGCCTCGTGGGGCTGGGGAAGACCTGAGCACCACATGTTCTCTGCTTAGCACTTGGAGTCCAAGGGAATTTCTTTATATTCTGGCTTTCCCGGGTTATGAGGTTGTCTGGGCAATGTCAGGCAGGAGGGCTCTGCCTCTGATGTTTGGGTTGATGTGAGCTCTGTGGGACCAAGACTGCACAGAAGTCCAGCTTAGGTTCTGAAGATTCACTGCTTGCCGAGCCTGGAAAGATGGAGGGGGATATTTGCTGGTGCCCTTTCATTTATTTAGCAGAGGAGAGAGGGAAGCTCTCTTCAAGCTGTAATTTTGGGCTGAATTTTTATATGGATTGGCTAAAGAAAGAGTGATTGTTCCGTTCTCCAGCATTCATTTAAAGGTCCCAAGTGATGGTCTCTGGGGAGTTCAGCCACCACCAAAATAAAACCAAAGCACCTCAGAAACCCTCAAAGACAACACATCATCCCAAACACTCCTGATGTGCTTGTACTCCTTTCGTACTTGGTTGTCTGGAAAATATTTTAACAGGTGGACTGGCAACAGTGTCGAAAGTGATTTGAACCCAGAATTTTTTTTTTTAAGTATTTCAGGAGATAAGCACCAAGCTGGGCTCCATTACCCCGCAGTGACACAGAGGGCTGGAGTTGTTATAGAAACTGAGTCACTTGCCAGAGATGCAGGCAGGAAACATGGTCACTGTAAGAGCCAGAGCACCCAGCCAGACCTGAGGAATTTGCCTATTTTCTGCCAACTTCTCTCATGGAACAGAAAAACAAAGTAACATGAAACACAGCCCTCGGTGCTGGCACAGGCCTAGAATGGAGGCCTTGCCAGCCAAGGCTGTTTCCTTCCTCTAAAAAGGTGACCACCCTATTTTTTCATCATTAAAGTATGTGCCTTTGTTGTACAGACTGGTTTGCAGGTTGGTGGCCACCCCAATTATGCTCAGAGAAGCAAATGAAAAAATTATGTTCTCTAACAACAATTCCAATGAGCAGAAGTCTAGGGAAATAACCTGTGGAACAGAGCTCAGCTGGCCCCAGAACATCATTTATGATGTGCCATGGCTACTGTAAATCCAACTGGAGCCGTGCTGTGGTTGTGAGTGTCAGTGAAAGGCATCTGAAATCTGTGAGATTTTCCTGGAAATCCTATTTATACGTCAAAAAATTAACCAAAAAGAAAAAAAAAATAGGAAGTGTGTGTGATTCTGCAACTAATAGATACTTCAAAAAGAGACATTTACATGGCAACTTTATCTGCTTATTAAAATTCCTTGGAATGTGTTCCAAAGAATGAGTGACACTGACTGCTCCAGGATATCCCGTTAATCCCTTGCAGAAGAACCTGTGGCTTCCCTCCACGAGCACATTCTTCAAAGCTTTGCGTGAGACTCCTTCCACCTACATTTTAGAACATTCAGGTTAGGAGCAGATACATTTAAAAGTCATGAATTTACTCTTTGCTGGCAGCAGGTTTGGGGATCTCATTTGGGGCGAGTGCGCCCCTGGATTCAGGAAACTCTAAGTGCCAGACAGGAAAGCAAAGGGAGAATTTGAGGAGCAGAATCATTATCAGAACAAATCAGCTCAGGGCTGAGCTGCTAATAATGTCATAAAACAAATGTGAGCATCTTCCAGGGGGATTTTCCCAGAATAATGGCCTGCTTTGGCCTTGCACTGCTCATGAAGGCCACCCCAGAAGTGGGTGGTTTACGGTAGTTGAAGTGGGATTAGCCCTCATGAAAGGCTCAGGAATACTTCTTCTCAGTGAAAGTTTACAATAATATTTTAAAGACTCTCAACCAACACCCACACTTAAGCTTTGAAAACAGATAATGCATTTTTAATGGGATTGCACATCTGACAAGGAATTTGACTAATTCCTCCGATAGCAGACAGCTTCCTCCCCATAATTCATCTCAAAAGGATCAAAAATCAAAACACTCCCTTGCCATCTTTGGAATGGCCCCCTCCGCCCCGGCTGCCTGGAAAGGATTCAGATCAACTCCAGCAATTCAATGGCAGGAGAATGGAGCCACAGATACCTGACCTCCCTTTGGTCTGTCCTACCAAAATAAGGGCTGGAGCTGAGCAGGGAAAGAGGGAAAAGCCTGGAGGACGAGGGGATGTTGGGCTGCTGACACTGAGCCCATTGTTCCCATTTGGCCACCAGTGCTTTGGTTCTCCCAGTGCTGGTGCAGCTTCCAAAACCTTCTGAGCTGGTTGAACCCCACCACCTCTTTGTCTGGGGAGCTACCAGGGGTGAAGCACTGGGAGGTGGCTGAATTTGAGGCGTTTTAGAAGGAAAAGCATGAGAGCTTTCTTTGTTTTTTTAAATGATTTGCCCAAATGAGGATTTCCTACTCGTAACTGTGTGGTTTGCCCTTCTCCAGAGGAGGGGACCAGCCAGTGCTGGCCACAATCACATGGCTGTGCCTTTAACACCACTCACAGCATAATCCCTTGTAGATGCTCCACAGCACAAACCCCAGCCAGGTCTGTCAAGGCGTTTTTAGCATTTGTTCTGT
>VWYO01027336.1:14019-26043 GCA_013400275.1 Rhadina sibilatrix | reverse complement strand
AACCAAACAAAAACCCTGAGGTATTAGGGTGCACTAATCTTTAGAAAGGTTAATTTATTCATAGGGATTTTGACAGAGATGTATGGCTAGGCTGGAGTCCCAGGCACTTCTTCCCAAGGGGAACTGCTTGTGCAGAGCCTGACAGAAGGCGAGAGAGGCTTCAGAACAGCCCCAAACCACATCAGCCAGCAGCTCCCAAGCCTGCTGAGCATTGCCCTGGCTGTGAGCAGCCCCTGCTGCTCCCCCTGCCCCCACCACACCTCAGCTGCCTGTTGATGCAGCAGAGACACCCTGGAGACCACGGCCATAGGAGCTCCAGACAGCAAAAGCACCTCTATCCCTCCCAAAAAAAAAAACAAACCTTCTTTCCCCTTTTGCAGCAGGTGAAAAGGCAGCTCGGGGTGGTGTGAGCTGTGGCAGCACACGGGGCTGCCTTGGGGGAAAAGAGCTCTTCTCTCAGACATCTCAGCCCAGGCTCTGTTTGATTCTCCACGATAATGTTTTGGGTTTTCAGACAACACCTTGGCTGCTTGTTCTCAGATTGATGTCAGCAAGACTAAATGAAATGTGGTTTTTTGGATGTTTGGGGATCTCTTCTCCAGAAACGCCAGAATATAAATCTGTGGGTGCTCCAACAGGAGACATCTGCTAAAATGAACTCTATCCTTGAAATAAACACATTAGAAAGGCAGAGCATCGCCCTAAGGTATCTGATCATGTCCAGTTTTGTTTTTTCCAGTGGGAACAGAGTCTACTCCATAAAAAGATCTCTTGCAGATTAGAATTTCTTTACCGTTCTAAATTTAGGCAGAGAGGATGTGGCAGAAACCAGCCAAACCCTGGGCCTCTGGGACCTGCCAGGACACTGCAAGAAGACAGCCTGATAACTGATTTGACTGCTTCTTTGTAATTTGCTTGGAGTCTATGCAATTAAAACTAAAGTTTCCATGGGCTGTAGGAGGACAGAGCCAATTTGTGACTGCCCTCCCCTTTCTGCAGCAATTCCTCAACGTCAGGAGCACCTGAGCTGATTCTTTCAGGCTCTTGACCCACAAAGCAAACTTAATCCTGCTGGTAGGTGGGAAGGGGAACCACATCCCAGGCTGTCCTGGTGAGGATGCAGCCAGCAGGGCCAGGAAAATGAGCCTTTCCCTCTTTGCCCATTGGGTTTGGAGCACTGAGTGCCCAGTTTGGGGTTCACCAGAGGACTACAGGACCAAAGGACAGGAGCTGGAGTGTGGCTGGACAGAGGTGACCCTTTTTTGGCACACAGAGAAGGCAAGGAGGAGACCTCAGTGAGAGGTAACTGCTCACTGGTTGTGAGCAGAGGATGCAGGGATGGGGCCAGGCTGTCCTTAGAGGAGAGGGACAACAGTGTGGGGGCCCTGGACACCAGCTGGAAGGTGGAATTTCCAGATGCACATCAGGACAGCAATCAAACAGCAGAAGTGGCTGCACAGAGAGGTTCTGCAGGCTCTGCCCTTGGGGGTGTTCAAGCCACAGCCCTGAGCAACCCAACCTAAAGTGGAGCTGCTTGACCAGGAGGTTGGAACAGAGGATCTCCAGAGCTCCATTCCAACCAGGGCTCTGGAATTCCATGATTTCTTTCAGTGGCTGTCCCTGACACACTGGACACATGAAATGCCTTCCCACACACAGCCACGCAGTGTTTTGCATATTTGAACTGTGCTGCAGCAAAGCAACCTCTTATTCCCACCAAAAAAAAAGAGGAGCTTGCCTGAGCTGCCTGTGCAGAGCCCTTGGCTGGACCAGGATCTCAAACCAGCAGAGCACAAACCACCTCTGAGTGAAGAGCTCACCCCAGAGCTCCCACCTCCCTCCTCTCACATAGTTTTTTCCACCAGTCTCTTATTTCCACTGCAAACAGTTCCCAACATCTCCCCCAGCACCAAAATTAGAAATGGTTCATCTGCAGCTCACCTGGTTTGGTCTCCACCTGCATTTCTGGCACTGCAAAGGACAAGGGACCAGCTCAGCTCGCCTGAGCCAAAAGCAATAATGCTCTGCTGACCAGAGCTAGTTAACTGCTAGTTTAGATTATTAACCTCTTGCACTTAATGAGAGTCCTGAGGCTGCTTAAGCCACAAGACTGAATTTCCCCTAACCACAAACATGGAATCCTCATTAATATGAATCCAAGACACTTTCCCAGGAAGAAATAATTTGTAGCATGTAGAATCTACCCAGAAGCAAACGATGCTGGATTTAGAAGTATGTTTGAAACTTCTGCAGTTCAGTTTAATTTGTCCCCAAGGACAAGGAGGAAGGTCTGGATCTCAAAATGGATTTTTATTTTTAATTGCCAGGTGTCACCAGACCTTAGCAAGAAAGATTTCTGATGTTTTCCCCAACACCCCCAAATGCTTGTAATTATTTTCTGGGGAATTTTACTTGAAAAACGATCCATTTCTAACTGAATTTAAGCCTGTGTTATGCAAACAGTAAACCAGCTTGTTTGAAAGTAATCTGTACCCGAGGGCTAGCAGAGGAATAAAAACAAATAAAGTATGAGAGCTTTTACAAAACCACAGACACCACCAGGTTTTCCAGGTCCAAGGGGAAGAAAAATCTCGTTCTGCAGACTCCCTTTTACATCTCGGCAAGTGGGGGGTTTTTAAGATGCGTTGCCCGGGTCGAGTTTCTCAGCCATCAGCACCTGATCTTTCTGAAGCCGAACCTGACCGTGTCCAGCAGCAAAGCAGCGAGGACAAGGGGCCAAATTTATTGCGTGAGCTTGAAAGCTCAGCAGGGAAGGGCTGGGCAGACCGCGGCCGCTCGTTGTCGCTCAGTCGCGGGTGTCACCGCTGCTCAGCCGAGGCTCTGGCATCTCCTCTATGGCCACAGAGCGGTCAAAGCCGCTCTGTTTCCTTGGATTCCCGACTCCCTGGGTTTGCCTGGCTGGGTTTGAACTCAGCTCTGCTGCTGTCAGGACCGTCAGCCCCATCCTCTCGAGTTCCTGAGGTGGCTCCTGTGCCAAACCTGGGTGCAGAGCAGGAGCTGGGCAGGGCCGAGCATCCCCGCCAGGTGCTTTCATCTCCGCAGGAGTCCTGGCGTGCCCCAGCTTTGAAGCGCCGAGCCAGCCTTTTCCCGGGTGGGATTAAGCTGTAACAGGACCAGGGGGTCGCTTTTCCCCGTTGTTCTGTCCATTGTCTGAAACCCAACCTCCTCCCGGAACCTGCAAGGGCAGCGGTGCCGGGTGAAACCCGAGCATCATCGCAGGAAGGTGGGGGGAATTCCTCCGGACCACGGCTGGATCTTTAACCTGCACTGCCACGAGGGGAAAACTGTGGTTGGGGAACAGATCCTCCCGATGGAATCAGCAGCAGGGCTGCCGTGGCATCCTGTGGAATCCACGTCCTGGAATCCCATTAAAAATGCATTATCCCCTGGTGTCGGAGCTACCGTGCTGGCAAAAGCTTTTCCTCATGGCAATCGCATCCCCCCAGCCTGGTTTGCATTACAGAGAACACGGAACAATAGAAAGCAAATTTCTCCGGGCTACAGCAGGGTTTGGATTTATTCCAAGCTGTCACTATCTCACCATCTCCTTCCAGGGGTTCCCACTCGCTCCTCCCGCATCAGTCGAGTTTTCTTGTCGGTATCTTGTTTTAATCTTTTCTGTCAAGTGGATGCAAGTGCAGCAAGAAGCAGGAGGAGATGGGGCTCAGTTTTGTGTGTCTCAAGGCTGGGCCATGATGCAGGTAAAGGGTTCTCCCAGGTATGTTTGGCTCCCATGCCATGCACGGTGTTTTTCATCAGATCTATTTCTGATTTGGTTGAAATTTGAAGGAGCAGTGGGGGCAACTCTTCCTCTCTCTAATTTAACATCATTTTTTCCAGGTTTAGTAGCAAGGAGGTGACTGTCAGATATACAACATTCACTTTTTTTTTTTTCTTTGCTGTAAGGAATGGCTTTTGGATAAAGCACACAGACATTTGAACTCACAAAATAATCATTTCATTAATGGTTGGGATGGGGATCTGTTGGATTCCCCAAAATGTAGGAACACCAAATTTCTGCCAGCTCTGCCCACGGGGTTTGTTTTTATGGTCAGACCTGAGCCACGGAAGAGCTGCTGCCATCCCTGATGTACAGCCCTTTCTGTGCATATAAATAAATATTATTCCAACACTATTCCATAAACTGTGGATAAGGAGAATTCATGAAGTTCACGTCGAACCACACATGGTGCAGCAGAGACCTCAAAACAGGAGCCCACCACACAACAGCAAGGAGTAATGCACTCTGCAGGTTTCATTCCTGGTGGTCATCCCCAGCTCAAGTGACAAATAAATTCCTCAGGCTTCCACCTCTTGCTGAAATCCAAGAGCTTTCAGGGATCAGCAGGGATCAGGACAGGGCATCGAGTGCTGCCAGGCATCCCAGCAATCCCAGCTTTCCCTCCCTGCTGGGGACACAAAGTGGAGTCACCCCTGGCAGTGCCCTCCCTTGCACCCCCTCACATGTTTGAAATGTCATTTTGGTGTGAGTTCACCCCCAGAGTGGAATTCTGTCAGACTTCCCCTCCTTTATTGCGTGGTAAAAAAGTGACTTCCCAGCATCGCTGAAAATCAGCAGTTTGCACCAGCAAGGTGTAAAATCCCCTTAGTGCCATTCAGAATCTAAAAGAGCTTAATATACAAATAACCACAACCCCTTTTCTGCCTGTTCAGATATCACTGGGCCCAAAACCTGATTTTTTTTTTTTACAGTATTTTTCCTTCCTTTTAACCTTCTCTCTCTGATGTATCTGATCAGTCACATCAGGAGAAAAATTATCTTTATTTTCTCGTAAACAAACCCCTTTTATAAGCAAGAAACAACCATTTCCTCCACAGGTTCCTCCACCTGAGCACAGCATTCATGGGGTCATGGAATATTCTGAGCTGGAGGGACCCACCTGGATAATCAAAGTCCAACTCCTGGCCCTGCACAGACACCCCAAATCCCACCCTGTGTCCAAACACTTCTGGAAGTGCCACTACTGCCAGCACTTAACAAATTCCATGGCCTGACACAGGGACATAGACCCTCACCCACAGCTCTGATACCTCCTTCTGACCTTTTTTCTTCTCTGAATAATGCAGGAAATCCTTTTGGAGGCTCATTTTGCCACGTATGGCCAAATAACGACTCTGATACCTCGATGATTTTCACCAAGCAATTTTTTCCCCCCCTTCTTTTTTTTTTTTTTTTTTTTTTTTTTTTTTTTTTTTTTTTTTTTTTGACATTTTACACAGGACAGATGTTGTCACCACAGCTGCTCTTGTAAACAAGATATGGAGATGGTCTGGATTGGGTTACCTTGCTAAAATAGGCTAAAATAAATAAAAGGATGGTTGGTCTCTCTCGGATGAATTAGCTTGATTGGAAATGTCAGATTAAAAAGGCCTAAATAAACAGAGTTGGGCATCCACCCTTAATGGAGCCAAGGGCCCAGGACAAGCAGTAAAGATACAGAAAATGAAAGGCTGGATCACAGAATTATCCCTGCACAGACACAGCTGATAGGAAGGGAAGCATCTCCTAAACCCAGGCCGAGGAGGGTCCTGGATTTGCAGACACCATGGATTTAGCTAAAAGCTGTGCTGATTCTTCTTCCCTGCTGATAAACAACTTCACAGCAACATAAAAACGTGAGTCAAGGGCACCTGGAGGTGACAGAGACTGTCACTGCCTGCAGGGTGAGGTGGGATGTTCTTCCACGAGCTCTGCTTTGAGTGACTGAAGTCTTTAAAAACCAAAGTTATTGCACTGATGTCTCCTTCCACAGGACTATCCATGTTCTAGGATATTTACAGGGGGTTTGTGCTTGTTTCTGTGCCATCACACGTCCTTCTGGCTGCTCTGAGCTGCTGAAGCCATCTTTGATATCAAACAGTCCATTATCCTCCAGCTCCTATTTAATTTCTAATTAATTCCTATTTAATACACTTGAAAGCCCCATAGAAGCTGTTCATGGGATGCAATAGCTAAACACTGACAATTAAGGACTGGCTCTTTTTACACTGTTGCCCTTTTTCACATTTAACACCTTGAGCTGTTCAGACTGAAACCTTCAAAGTCTGTCTCAGACCAAGTTTTTCCCCCCCAAAAAAACCAAGTCCGGGTCAGTTGGTTTGTACACAAACAAAACATTAAGAAAAGCATATTGCTTCCCCCTGCTTAAACCATCTTCTATAAATGGCACGGCCTGAAACATCCAGGAGGTTTGGATTTCAAATCATTAGAAATCCCTGGGACTCTCCCCCATTGAACAGCTCCCCCACCAAGAATTTGGCCCACAGCAAACATGCACTGTTGCAAAGCCGCCCAGAAAATAGGTGCCCTTCAGACCAGAAATTACCTTAAATGACTGTCGAGTCCGACTGGGTTACAATATTTTAAGGATCATGAAAATAAATATAGTTGTCCAAACAGAGAGGAGCAAGGGTTTTTTTTTTTTTTTTGCCAAGGAAAACACGAGGCACGGAGGGTGCTTACCCCGGGTAGCCTCGACACTCCGAGGCCCAGGATGAAGTGGCTCTTTGTTCAGGGCTGTGTGCTTAAAAATTGACGAGTGCTCCGTGGTATCAATCACGCCTGTCAGCCAGCACAAGTGCAGATCTGTTACACTTAAAGGCTTGTCAAACCAGACATGATTTAATTTGTCATTTTTTTTTTCTCTCTCCCTCCCTCTCTCTCCGCGCGCAGCGCGCACGTGCTCTTCATTACTCTTCATCATCAGCAAAATGAATGCATTTTTTGTATAATTTCTTTTTTTTTTTGCCTTCGCTCCGAGAGGGTGGAGGGATGGTTGTTTACCAATGACCCAGCACTTGTGAAGAGATCATAAGCAGCTGTTCCCTACATGCCCTCACGATCCGAGAATTTAACCGAAGCCGTGGGAGGAGTGGGAGACGAGAAGGGGCTTTTGGGGCCATTTTTATTTTTTTTTTTTTTTTTCAATAGACAAAGGCCCCAGTCCCACACAGCTCTGCAGGAACAGAGTCTCTGGAGCTTGTCCTGCTTTCTATCCCTCCATTAAATTGTCCTCTTCAAACTTCTCTAAAGAAAGAGTTTTATTGTGGTGCCTTCACGGCGTGGTTTTGGGAGCACAGTTGTCAGAGTTTTGTCCACTTTGGGAGTGAAATTTTAAAACTTTCTGCTTTCCCTGTGAGCGTGGCTTGTTTTGTTCTTGGGAGAACCTTTACCTGTTGCCATAATCCAGAGAGAAAAGCAGATACACAAAATATCAGAATGTTTTTAGGGAAAAGATTAACTCCTTTGTTTTCGAAGTTCGTGTGAAGATTTATTCAAGATAAAGAATGAATGATAAAGTAGAAAACAAATAACATCAAGTGAAACATAGAGAAAGAAACCTTACCTATTGAAAAACAGAGTTTTGAAATTGATGAGAAACCTGAAGCTACATCCCCTAAAAAACTTGGAGATACTTGTCAGTGCTGTTACAACCTTTCCCTTCAAAACAAGACCAAACCAATAAAAAAGTTCTTAACTCTGGGCAGAATTCCAAATATGTTTTGAAACAGGTAAATCTCCTCTGCTGCCATCTGGAGATGATGCCCCAGAGCTGTCCAAGGATGCTGCAGCTTGGCATAATAACATTCTTTTGAAATAATAATAATAATAATAATTATTATTATTATTTTATAGAATGAAGCTTTAAGTTGAGACCCTTCTAAAGAGCTCTCAGCAGAGCCAAGGCTGTGTGGGGCTTGTCTTCAGCACTTCATAGAAATGGGTGTTTCCTCTGTTTATAGAGGAGAAAACCAGAACATCTCTAGAAGGAAGGAGTGTCACAGGTCAGCCATCTGTAAAAAAAAGGACTAAAAATTCTGGAACAACACTGCAGGAAAAACAAATCTGCTCCAAATGGGGCTAGAACACCCCGATCCTGGGTCAAAGCCATTGCCTGAGCTCAGGAGTGCAGGAATTTAGGTGCATCTTCCAATTAACATTTCTTTCCTGTGAGATGTTGGATAGGAAAGCCTAAACCTCAGGGTTTTTTTTTTTACTTTTACCAACACCCATCTTTCTGTGCCACAAAGAAGCTCCCTGCCTTCTGCTATTATTATTCCCCTGCAGCCAGGACCAGCCCAGCTTAGGAGGAGATGTCATGAGAAACTCCTCCCAAGCACAACAGTGACAGTCCTGTCTCCCATGAAGGAAAGGCAAACCCAAGCCTCACTTATTCCCACATTTCCTGTGGAAAGATTTTGCAGGTCCCCACTGCAAGGGAGCTTGAATTAAGCTCAGTGTAAATGAGGAAACTCTGCCATGGTCCATCAGCAAGGTCAGAGCAGCAAGGGCCGTCAGCAAAGTGCAAAGTTTTTAAGGACAGGCACCTCAGTAACTGCAGTGAAACATGATTTATTCTGGCCCTCCGTGGTCCAGAGTGATCTTTGTGCTCTGAGCAAGAGGAATCCTTTCTGCAGAGCACACAATTAAATTGCAGGCCTTTTCTCTCTCCAAGCAACTCCTGTGTCAGAGGCACAGATTTATCCAGGGATGAGGTTCTGTAAGTGTTACCCAGTTAGGCTGAATTTCTGTTGGTGGTGCATGAAGAGTCTCAAATTCCCAATATCTAAGAAAGAGAAGGAACCAACGAGGAAAATTGTGCCCCTCACTGAAAAGTAATTTATATAACCTACATTAAGAGCAAGCAAGTCAAATAATAGCAATCCCAAGTAATTTTTCCATGTTTTCCTGTGGCACAAGGCATAGCCAGCCCCCAGTGTCCAGGGACCAACTTGTCCTCCTGAAGGACCAGTTCTGAGAGAGCAGGAAACCCTCAGGACTCTGTGACCCTCCCAAACAGCAGGGAATTCTCCTGGGGACTGTTCCCAGTTTGGGGTCACTGATCATGGAGACAAAAACCAAAACAGGGGCCAAGCACTGAGCTGCAGCCTTGGGCTTGGCCTCGAGCCCCTTTCCAAGCATCCCATCTGCAGGAGAGCAGATGCAGGGCTCCAGGAAGCTCCAGCCTCATAAAGCATCTCAGGACTGATGTTCCTGGGGCAGCCAAGAGCAGCAGTGGGGAGCCCAAAGGCCACTGAGCCCCCAGCACATGCTCCAGGGGCTTTCTGAACCCAGTCCCAAATCCTGCTTTCCCTATTAATGTGAATGGCCCTATTGAGCACACTTGGACTGCTTGTGGGAATATGGATAGAAAAGTTTGGCTCTGCTTTGGTAAACTAAACTTCAGGAAGTCTGAGTATACCATAACAAAGCCCCTAAAGCCAGCAAGCATCATGAAAGGAGCTTATTTCATTGCTAAATCAATTTATGAGTATAAACGTGGAGTTATCTGACTAAAATATGGATATTGCCCACTTGAAATACTGCACCTCAACCCCACTAAATGTCACCAACAGGCATCCCTGAAGGAAGCAGGCAGCATGCTGCCTTTGGATGCCCCAGCTATAAATCAAGAGATTTCCTGAAGTCTGCCTGGAATAGTGGAGAGTAGCCAAAATTGCATGAAGTGCTATTTGTGTGCTATTAGCTGTGGGGTGGGAGCAGGGAGGAGGAGTGTGGGAAGGCAAAAGGGGAAGAAGGAAAACCGCTTTCTTAATGGTTCCTACAATGTTTGGAAAACATCCATTTATCAGGCTTCCATGTAATAACTCCAGGCCCAAAAAAAAAAAAAAACCAAACCAACAACCCCAAAAAAGAGGCTGGAGGGAGGTAGGTGGGGGAGAGGGAAACAGGGATAGGGGGATTTAACGGGGAAACATTGGAATGTTGTCAATGTTTCCATGTGAAAGAAATCCTGTTACAAAGTGCTGTTTGTGCCCAGGTGCCACTCGGAGGTAGCAGATGATGTCAATTGGTTCTGCTCCGTGCTCTCACATCTGAACAATAGCCCACTCTTAGAACTCCTCAGGTTTTTTACACCCCTCAGCCAACTGCAGCCTCTCACACCCCAGATGAGTCCAAATCCACTTCAGGAATGGTCCATGGTGTCATTTCCATGGCTGGAAAAAACCTGACAGGTCCTGGACTCTCAGAGACCCCCGTGAGCTGCAGCTGGAGCATTCTGGGTTCTGTGCTAAGAAAGGGATTCTGTGATGCCTTTGATGCCTCGGAGGGGCTACCTAAAACAGAGGCTAGACAAAATTAAGGGAATAAAAGTGGGTATTTATTCAAGGCCTTCAATAGGTACACCTTGGGAAGTCAAAAGCCTCCAAGATGGACAACATCCATGAGTTTTAAGTTTGGTCCATTTATGTTTCAGGAGTTTATCCTCCAGTTACAGCTTCAGGCAATGAAGTCATTTACTCCAAGTTTGTCCCCCTCAATTCACTGTTGTTCACATCTCTCAGGGCCTGAGACAGTGATGTGTCCTTGAGTTTCAGGCCTAGAGAGGAATTGTTTTGTCTGAATAAAATGAGAGAACAGTAGCTGACAGGCCATGGAGTTTTAGAGTTATACACTAAAGCAGTCCAGGATCTGAAAAATATAAAAGTTAAACCCTAAGGCATCACCTTGAGGTGAGGTGTGCATTGAAAAGGGATATTTATGGAAGAAAACATCCCCAGTGCACACTCAGGGCTCCATTCCGAGGGTCAGCCCTGCAGTTTGTCCTTTTCCCTGACTGAAACATCCCACAGCCATCCCACGGCCGGATGGGAGAGCTGGCCTTGCCCAAGATGAAAAATTAAAATGTACTGAGCAATCAGCCCATCAGGGATCTGATTTCCTTGTGAATCTGAAAAATGCAGCAGGAACCAGGAGGGGGAAATCCAACAAAGGGCACGTGTGGAGCTGAGGACAGGGGATGGGAGCGAGGTGTGATCAGACACCAGGGCTGCCAGGAGGGACCTCCCCTGCCGAGCCCCCAGAGCAGCTCAGATGCAAAAAATCCTGCAGCAACCGAGAATGACAGATCCCCCTGCAGCTCCAGCTCCCATTCTTGTCCTCGTATTTAAGCTGAACATGCTCGTGGTTGCCTTTTGATGTTTCTAGCTGAGAGAACATTTTCATAAAGCACAACAAAACAGAAAAATCTCTTTGGGAATCCCTGTCGGCACAATGGTTTTGATTAGTGCTAATGTTTTTCTGGCTGGCTGTGAAAATGCATTTAACTCTAATTGACTGGGCATTGTATTTCCAAAGCTTTCTGCAACAAAAACCCACCAAGTGACAATCTGATACAGAAATCTGGCAAAAGATGATGTCTCTTGCTCCTCAGAGACAAGTTTAATGGAATAAAAATATTGATCTAATAGAGAAAGATTGGATATACATTTTCCTATAACATTCAGTATTGTCAAGGGGCTAAGGGAGAAAATTCTTAACATGGAAACCTTTTCATATTTGGAATAGTTTCCTCTTCAAGGAAATGGTGTAATTGTAATTTCAGCACTGCAAACCAGACAAAGCAGCAAGGGCTGTGCCAGAGACAGGCTCTGCACCAGCTGACTCCAGCCCATCTTCCCCAATTCTGTTATTTCCTTTTTCACTGAAACTGGAAAAGTGGTGGGGAGGGAGGCAGGAGGAGGAAAGCAGCAGAATTTCCTCCCTGGGATCACAGTTTCACCAGCAATGGATTCAGCCAGGCAGAGATGGACTCAAACACCATTTCCCATTTCCTGAAGAGCTCCTTTTCATGGGAGCCATGAGGAAACCACGTGTTTGCCCAACTCAACCTCAGAACTGGAAACAAACACAAGCCTGGGTGATTCTCACACTGTAAATTTCAGCAGGGACTTTTAAATAATGCCCTAAATTGGATCTTCGTGTGGGGAAAAAAAAAAAATCTGTCAAGAGAAGAGGCTTTTTAACTTGTGAAATCAGGAGCTTAGCCGTGCAGGAGCAACAGTGACAGCATCAATTTGGTTCTGGTAGTTGATGCTAAACTGGGAGGGGTTCAAGGAGATGGAAACAGCACTGGCTGGATGGCACCAGGGACTGTCCCCTGCTCTCCCTTCAGTTCTAGGGTAGGATGTCCACAACTTCTCTTCGTTTCAACCACAGCAAAAGCTGGGGATGGTTTT
>VWYO01027332.1:35149-54234 GCA_013400275.1 Rhadina sibilatrix | reverse complement strand
TTTTTTTTTTTAAATCTCACCTGCCAACAGCACAGATCTGAGGGCATTCAGATAACCCTGCTGAACCTCCCATTTACTCTGTTTTGGGAATTTCTTTTTCCTCCTTCTTACTGAAGCCTGTGGATTACATAAGAGGCAGGAAAAGGCGAGCTGGAGTTTTTATCTCCTTTTAATTAGTGTCTATCACAAAAGCAGAGGGAGAGAGAGAGAGAAGGAGAGAGGAAATTCTGCAGTTTATGTGTTTTGATATTTGCCATACTCTTCCAAAACACAGCGTTCAGCTGTGTGCCTTAGGACACATATCTGCTGTAAATTCATTTTTTATCTAATTTGTCTGAGATCTAAGCTTCCTGTGGAGGTCTGAGATCAAAGGATCTGATTCTGTCTGATGTCGGCTCTGACACATAATGCGTGCTGACTTAGTTCTGTCTATAAACTCGCAGTGGGAGGCTGCCACTCTCCCTTGGCACCTTTACATAGTGAACTTTCATTTTGGCTGGGGAGGCTGACAGGTACAGCGTTGATTGGAGCCGTCACGTAAATAATTCATGGGAAGAATTTTTTTTTTTTGTCAGAAAAAGGCAATCCAGCCACTTAGAGTCTTTTAGGAATAGTTGCAAGACAAAAAGATTCCCCAATATGTTCAAATCTAAACAAGGATAACAATATCTTAAGTGAATTTAATACATACGACTTGGAAATGTCTAATGTTTGATTCCCCCCTATTTAAAGTGATGTTGGTTTTGGAGAGAGAGAGAGAAGAAATCAAAGCTGCACTCTTTTTGTTTAGTTTCTGCTTTGTAGCTCTTCCCCTCATAAGAAATACGCTTTTCTAACACAATTAAGTGTTCAGAGCCTTTATTTATTAATCACCACAGAAAGACTTGCAAAACAGATTTTCTCATTGGTGGGTGCTTTTAGAGTGCGAAGTCCAGTGGATCAAGGGCCCTGGATATTGTACCAGAAGGAGTAGCTGAGGATGAAAATGAGGGAGAAACCAATATGCACAGTTATGCAGCACAGCACAGTTATCCTGTACAGGGAGAAGAGATCAAGATATTGCCTTGTCTAACCTTGGTCTAACAAGAAAAATCTCCTTAGCTTCTCATAATTACCCCTCTCTGGAATTGAAGAACTTTTGATGGACTAAGGCACTGTTGACAGAACACACCTGGAGGTAGAGGAACATAATGTTTCTTTTTGATTTTTGCAATTTATTCTGGTGGTTCAACAGAGAGCTGCTATCCTCCTACAACTTACATTTCCGAGCCTCAATTTTCTTTCCTTTCCCTGAACCCTTTCAGAATGGTACCTGATTGACTCTTATTCTGAGCTCCTTGGACATCTTTAGCTAGAAATCACTCTGTGTTCCTGAAGATGTTATGCCAGTCTACACATTGGGTCTCCCTTCTGGCTCCTAGCTTGCTCAGATCAGCTCCTCCTCCTTCCTTTCTACCAGTTTGCCATATTTTTCTTGTTTTACGAAATTTCATCAGAATCAATTTCAGTTTAAATTCCCAAATCACCCGTGGAAATACTTAACATCTTCCATTTCAGTGGTGGTGGCTGGTACTGCCACAAATCCCTGAGAATTATTTCCCATATATAATTTCTGCCTGAGCTCTGTTAGCTGGTACTTAATCCAGTTAATCATATGCTTTCATGATATTGAACAGTTTGTATTTAATGTTTAAAAATAAGGGATCTCAAGGCAGTACTTCATCCTTGAAACTGCTTCTATCCAGAAAACTTGTAGCCTCCTGCATTGATTCAAACTTGCTTGAAAAACCTTCTTTTCACCGTTGAAAATGACACCTTTGAAGATGAGAGAGTCAAAAAAATCTCCAGAACTAACATGAAGCTTTGGTACAGGAGATCATGACCTTATTATCTTGTTTACATGTCTGAAGAAGAAAATTGGACCTGGTGATGTATGTAATTTGTACTTTAAATCAGCAGACTACCTAAAGTTAAAGGCAACTTAAGAAGGGAAAGTGCTAAACATAATAATGTGTGTGACTGCTGAAATTTTGGTAGCAACTTTCTGGTGGATTTCCAAGAGGTACAACCCTGAAATTTAAATTTATGAGTGTACAGGTTGAAACAAACAAACAAACAACACCAAAAAAACCCACTAAAAAACCAAACAACCCCAAAAAACCAAACCAAACCAAAAAAAAAAAAAAAACCAAAAAAACCCCCAAAAAACAAAACCAAACCCGAAATCCCAAAACAAAACAAAAACCCAAAGCAAACAAAAAAACAGCACCACAACAACAACAAAAAACCCCAACAAACAAACAAAAGCAAACGAAAAACCAGCAACATCCTTTAACAGAAAAAAATGAGCACAAGCATGAAGTCATTGCCAGGGCTATCAGAGTTCAGGTTGGTCAAGGAGTGTCTATGCAACCTTTCTTAAATATGATTTCATTTTAGGTGTTTTTGTGAGAAGCAGGGATGGTACTCAGTGAACATTCATGTGTCCTTTCCAGTCTGAGAGATTCTATGATTCAGCAAATATGGTCCCAATTAATGAATTACAGGAAATGCAGAAGAGAATGAATCTGAGCAAAAGGTCTGAGCAGCCATGAGGCTGAATGTCACAGGTTGTTAAGGGTTAAATGGAAAGGACAAACCTGAAACAACAGAAGTGGTAATAACACATTTTCTGGTGTTATTTGTGCTAAGGACCTACAATGTGTGCTGATAAATGGACTAAAAAAGCTGATTTTGTCCACTAACACATGAGACATTGACCAGGACTAGTTCTGGATTTGGAATGAGTATTAAAAATAAATAAATAAAAAAAAAAGGTTTAAGTGTAGTCTGATGGGGTTTTGTTTTTGGTTTTGGGTTTGTTGTGGTTTTTTTGGGGTTTTTTTGTTTGTTTGTTTTTGTTTGTTTGTTTGGGTTTTTTTGGTTTTGGTTTTGGGTTTGGTTTTTTTTTTTTGGTTTTTTTTTGTTTTTGTTTTTGTTTTTGTTTTTTTTTTTTTTTTTTTTTTTTTTTTTTTTTTTTTTTTTTTTGTGGGGGGGGGGGGGACATGNTTGTTTTGTTTTTTTTTGGTGGGGTGGGGAGGGACAGGACTACAAGAAAATTATAATTATTTTTAGCATCCACATGATGCTACAAGCTAGGCTGTAGCACAGTCATGGCACACACTGTCAGCTCAGAAATTATCTACTATGTCACTACAAGTGACCCTGCCTCTGTTATTGACAACCATTTGATATATAAGGATGTAAACATTTCAACATGAAAACATGCATTTTTCTCTGTCATTCTTTAAAAACAGCATTGCAGGTTACAGGCTTTGCCTTGAGTAGAGCTCAAATGTTAGAAACACAAAGTTCTACCCTAAGTTATAAGCTATTTCAGAAAGGGATGATGCATTTTATGGGTGTGTAGTATTAAAATATTATCAATCTTAGCCATACACAGCTTACTAAGAAACTGTATTCTATACAATTGATTATTAAACATTTATTCAAAAAATTTTGTAATGTTGGAGATGCTCTAGCAGCTGTTAGTGTGTCAATAAGCACAAACCAGCTGTGTTTGTTGCTTTTTATTAATTTGTGGAAATAGCTAATGGTTGCTTGTCTTTGTCAATTTATTTCCATCCAACTGAAATGTATTAAAAATGAAACTATTTCTGTAACAGAAACTGGTTTTGTTTGTTTGTTTGTTTTTTAATTATTTACAGAGTCATGGAATGGTTTGGGTTGGAAGGGACTTTAATAACCACTTACTTCCCCACCCTTCTAATATCCCAGGTTGTTCCAAGCTCCATCCAGGGATGGGGCAGCCACAGCTTCCCTGAGCAACCTCTGCCTGTTGCTCACTACCCTCACAGGGAAGAACTTTTTCCTAATCTCTAACCTAAATCTCTCCTGTTCAATTTAAAACTCTTGCCCCTTTTCCTATCATTGTCTGCCCATGTAAAATGGGGAAAAAATATTAAAAAAAAATTATTGATGTCTTTGGCACAGAGTATAGGTGTAAAAGGATAGTTTACATGAAGCTGGGGTCTTGTAATTGTTGTAAGAAACAAACAAGTGTTGCTTTCACAGATATGGAAGGAAGTGGAGCACTGGGAGCTGCCACAGGACATGCAGAGGAGCTGGACCTGCAGCCCTGTGGAGACAAGTCAGCAAGAAAGCCAAGCACAAGAAAGCAAGTCCAATCCAAGACAGGTGACAGACACACCTTTCCCTCATCCAGGAGAAGTGACAGTCACCAACAGCCCCATGGAAGAAGATCTCCTGGTGCCTCTGTGGAGCTTCAGCAGCCAGCGATCCCAGGGTGCTCCAGCCAGAAGGAAGTGCCCCAACCTTCAGCTGGGTACAGCCAGGAAAGAGAGGAGTCTGAGAGGATGCCCCCACACCAGAATGATGTCAGAGAGTGCGTTGCCATGGTGGCAGCAGAAGGGTAGAGCAGTGGTGCAAGGGGGTGAACCACTGTGGTCACTGTGGGGCTGAGCCTTGTGCCTCTGTGGTCAGAGAAAACCATAGGAAGTCAGGTTACAGCCTTTTCTGACCCAGAGGTGGGGCAACTGAGAGGCATTTTAAAAAACTTTTATTCCATTTTCAGTCTCTTGTGAAGGGTGAGACAATACAGGTGTTACAATTCACACCATCACAATCAAAAGCCCACTATTTCTTACTTACAATACATTATAAGTGTTGGCCTATCAGCTTTTGCCAGACCATGCTGTTCATGCCCTAAAGCCAATCATCTAAAATCACCCCTTGTGGGTCCTACTACAATGCACCTTTCACAGTTCTATTTCTCCAAAGTATCTAGTCTTACTTGCAAGACCATCCCTTGAAACTTGTTTCCAATTCCATTTCTCTCTCAACAGTGTCCGTCCTATTCCATGGCATTTCTAAGTCAGCGTTTCTTATCCCAAGGTTTGTGTACAGATGCACATTATGTGAGCCTTCTGTCAGGCTTTGAGGATTCTCTACAAATCCATTTCCCACAATGCAGGTATTGGGATGGGGACCACAGGGACATATGGACAATGAACCCACAGCCAACAGCAAGGCTCTTCGATGTTGGCCTTTCTTAGCGTCCAAAATGGGCTGGGTGCATCCAAACTGCCCTTTGAGAGCAGTTCTCCTGACTCCTCCAAAACTCTCCAGCAGTTCTTTTGGGGAGTGCTTCGTGGATCAGCTTTGAGATTGCATTCAAAAGCAGTCAGGGATCAACCTAACAACTCAACAGGGTTTCTGACACTTCAGTGTTCTAGCAAGGATGTAGTCTTAGTATCTCGAGCACTGCTGGTGAATATGCATATATGTAAATATATAGAAATTTTCCCATTCCTCCCAGCCCTGCTTTTAGTTTCATTCAAAGAACTTCAGTATGTACATAAATATTTTCCTTTTTTTTTCATTTATTCAACTTTCATTGTTGCTTAAGTGCTTCCAATCTGCTCTACTTAAACCTGTTTTGTTTTGTATTTTTTTTTAGATTAAAGTATTTTACTGACTAAATCCTCATCATGACATTGTTTTCTGACACCTTTAAATCACTGGCTTGTTAGGAACACTACTCTTTATGGATAATAATACTAATGCTGATATTCTTCAGTTGCTCAGAGAATTCCTCCATGCTTTGCTCTACTGAGCTGGAAGATGAGGAACTTTATTGTGCTTTCTCTGTACCATAAAGTTCTTGGTTGCAAGGTGTCCTAGTAGCACCAGATAAAATTTATACTGCTTTGCAGAAAAAAAAAAAATTAATCAGGAGGATGAGGTTTCTGGCCAGATAAGCAGTGGAAGAGAAGGTGAGAAAACTTGATTTGGAAAAACAATCAAACAAACCTTAAACCAGTTCTCTTCAAGCTGAAGGGGTAAAGGTGCAGATTCTGATCAAGCTGCTCATTTTCCTTGGCACAAAAACAGATTCACCATCTGTGGCTTTTGTACTATGCTGTCTTTATAATCATAATTCTGGGGTGAAATTAGACTGACTGCACCCTGAGCCAGGCTTCTTGTTGAGTGAACAGGAAGTGTCTTTTTTTTTTGGTTTAAGACATTTGTGGGTGAAGATCTTGTTAAGTGCAATGGATCAGCCTTTCTGACCTATTCCATGGTACAGAAAAGGCATTTATTACATTACTTTCTGCAGAGGCCAAAATATTATTATTGGGTAGATCCCTAAGGATCATGATTCAGGGTCTGAACAAAAAGTTATACCTTTCAAAGACATCCATGTCTAGTGAAATTATTGGGAGACTCTTCTTTTTCTCCACAGCTGACACCCAATTTCAGATGCTTTTACATGGCAGTAGAGCCTTCCCTCTCTACAGAAATACAATTCCTCCATTCCATGAATGCTATTTTTCTTCAGTGTTTCTGCTTCTAGCAAGTGACTCCATAACATCCAAGTAGTAAAAAAGAAAATCATATAAAATTACACATCAGTATGCCCGCCAATAATATTGAATGTAAGTTATATGAAAGTACTATACAAAAAAGAATTATTTCAGGGAAAAAGTCAAATATATTCAAAATAGTTAAGGGTATAAATTAATCCTTTAGTTCATAATTCTTGAATTTACCCATACTTTGTTTGCAGAATATGTAATGTCTTATACAGCTGGACCTCTAATAGAATTAAGAGGGCTAAAAGTCTTTAACTGCAGCATTTTCAACTGAGCGAGTGGTAGCACATGGGAAAGAAGTGGGGAGAAAGTGAAAGAAACACAGTGACAAATGGGTGCAAGCATGCAGCAAATCCTGAATAAGTAACACATTTAGGGGATCATGTGCATCAGGAAAAAAAAAAAAAAAAGAAAAAAAAAAAAAGAGAGAGAAAGAAAAAAAACCACAACACTGCAGAGAGAAAGACGTGAATGAGACTCAGTGGTTGAAGCCATTTCATGGCTAAACAAAAAAATGGCATCTTTTTCCTAAAATAATTGGATTTAGATTGACTGCAACAGTGATTGGATGAAATAGGATCCTACTGCTTTGTGGCTGAGGGAGATCCAGACTTCTTTTGAAACGTTTTCCATTCATGTTTTCCATGAAACTGAGTTAAAATGCTCACTCTTTCAGGATCTGTGTGATCAGATGAGAAGTTGTGGCTGCCCCATCCCTGGCAGTGTCCAAGGCCAGATTGGATGGGGCTTGGAGCAGCCTGGGATAGTGGAAAGTATCCCCACCCATGGCAGGGAGAGGGGAACAGGGCCGTCTTCAAGGTCCCTTCAAGCCCAACCCATTCTGTGGTTCTATGAACTGCTACAGAGTGTCCTGGGCAAGGCAAAGACAGAGAAGAAACATCTTGTATCCCAAGCCAAAAACCTCATTTTCCAATATTTTGAATGCCAGCTTGTCCTGAGGGACACTTGTTGTCATTGCTGTGTTGTGATCAGTACTTTTGGTGATCCTGCTCAATCTTTGCTTTGAGTTCTTCTTAATCCTTACACTATAATTGTGGCAACAGTTGTATCCACATTTGCATGGCTGTTTTATGGATAAACTTGTGACATTCTGCATTTCCAAAATGCAGGGGGAGGTCAGGGTGGGGATGCAGTGGAAGGAGGCAGATGAAGAATCCACAATGTGGGTTAGCCATGATATCACATGGGATGTGGTGCTTTCATAGACTTGGGCTTATTCAAGCCCTCTGGCTCAGCTCAGGGCATTCAGCTGCTGTCAAAGTCCAGCTTCTGTGAGGACATAAAGAGAGCAGCAGGATTTCTGCTTGGATTTTGGAAGGAGCCCAGGGGGATATCGTGGCAGAGATTGAAGCTTCAGCCCAGCCCATGCTCAGACCAGCTCTGTGAGGGACACAAAACACTTCCAGCAAATTACTGGGGCTTAACAAAGTGTAACTTCCCCACACATGAAGGAAGCCTTCAAAGTGCAGGAAAACATTAATAAAAAATTTCTGGATCTGCCTGCTCAGATCCATCCTCTGAGACTCAAAGTCTTTCTGGACAGTCATGTTAAGTGTCAGTGAAATTTGACAAGTTTGGTTCTACTGAAGCCAATGGCAAAAATTTCATTAAGTTTGCTGGATTTGGGATTTTTCACCTGGTAACCTTTTTCTGTAGTCCCATCTACAATACATCTGAATTCCTTTATTGATATAAATAAGAATATTGCTGAAAGGTTGCCTTACTTTTAACCAAGCTCTCCAGGCTTTTCTGAATTGCTAGACAATGTATGGTCAAAATTATTTTTCTTCCTTCTTTTTTTTTTTTTTTTTCCTCCCCATTTTGTGGGGGTGATATTTTTTCCTCTTATGTCTGAAATAGAGGAGTGCATTACAGACAAATTTGCCTAAGGCTTTGGGCCAGAGCTGATGAGACTTCACGAAGATACAGGAACAGGCACATGGATAGGAAGAAAGAAAGCCTGTGAAAAATTAAAATGACAAGCCTGGTTAGGGAGCAGAGATAACTGGTGATGTAGTAAAATTAATTACAGTCTGGGTTGAAGGAATTGTGTGCCTAAGACAAAATTAAAAAAAAAAAAAAAGAAAGAAAGAAAAACCAAATAACAGCAATGAGATTATAAACCTTTTGATCATCACTATGTGGTAGAACTTCCAGTCCCTATTTATTATGGTATTTATTATGGCATTTATTTCTATAGCATGAGAGGTATAAATGGCAAAAAAAGGAGGCAAGTGTCTGGTCAGAAGGTTTTTCTCTGAGCTCCTTCTCTGCAATGAATAACCTTATTAACAGCGAATTGCAGTCAAAAATATCTTCACTGGACTAGGAACTGTGAGAGGGAACCTTCAGTGGATCAAGGAAGCTGCATGATGCAACACTCCAAGGGTGATCATGGACACTTATTGATTATCCAGATCCACAGGTTTTTAACTATAGTGTTTTGCAGTCGTTATGCATTTGGCAGAATGTGAAGCAGTTCCAGTTTTCTCCCTGCTGAAATGTGGGAAATGCTGGGTGTTAATTTGTCGAGCAGCATTGTTTTGCAAGAGCAAAACCCAGATATCCCAAAGGATCATTCCAAGATTCTGAAAGACACCAGCAAGGGGGGATTTCTCAGGTACATATGAGGACTGTGTTTTTGGGGGAGTGGGGACAGACAGTAGGTGATACCTGAGGTAGAAACCTTCACCTATTGGGTGACATGATGGGCTGCAGTGAGAGACACTGAAACTCCAAGAAGTCTGAGGCCAACCTTGGAAGAACTTTTGAGAAGTACCAGAGCTTCTTTTCCCTGGCTCAAACCTCTGTGTGCAGAGCTGGAGCTGCCAAGAAGCTGCCCACAACCTTCTCCTCTCTCACCAAAGCATTTCAAAATTTTCAGATTTCACAGAACAAAAAGTGAACTACAAAGACTCTGCCATTAGTGAGTTGTCCAAAAAGGAAAATAAAAAGACACAGAGAAAGTTTAGGTTTTTTAACAGAAGTTGAAATATCTCTTGGAGGAGGGTTATTTGGGGAGGCATTTTTGCTCTCCTTTTGTTTTCTTTTTCTTTTCTTTCCTCTTTTCTTTCACAAAGAGGAGAAAAACAGTGGGGAAGAGCTAACAAAGAAAAAAATAAAAGTAGTTTTGAAGTAAGGCCATGGCAGAAGGCTGCACATAAGCAAGATCAGCCTCTGAACAGTTTCCATATTGTATTAGACCTGAGGGCTGCCAGTATTGCATACTTGAGGACAAATATAAGAAAAAGCAAAATATTAAATTAGCACTCCCTGGATTTTATTTTAAGCAATAAGAGACTTCTGGGATTGTTGGTTGCTCCCAATGACTTACTATCCCTAAACATTTTATATAATTGTAGCACTAATATTGGGTTAGACTGAGCTATCTATATCCTGTGTGGGGAAAAAAAGTAAAAAAAGGGGAAAAAAAGCTAATTCTGCTTTTGTTTTAAGTGTTCTGCCTGGTATTTCCCAGGGTTGGTTTTTGTTTTTGTTTGTTTGTTTGTTTGTGTTTTGTTTGTTAGGTTTTTTTTTNTTTGTTTTTGTTTTTTTTTTTGTTTGTTTTTGTTTTTTTTGGTTTTTTTTGTTTTTTTTTTTTTGCATAAGAAGTAAGGAGTAATACTTATTCACCTTGCTTTCCAGATGTACCACACATTCTTCATCACTTTCCAAGTTCTGTGGGAGTCCTGTGGGATTCAGGCACCTGACTTAAAATTCAGCTGAACAGATAAAGGGTAATACAGGAAGAGAAGGAGAATATTTATACTCAATCCTCCTGCAAAAAATCACACACACCCCCCAAAAAAAACCCCAAAACAGCAAAAAAAAACCCACCCCAAACAAACAAAAAAACCCAAAGCCACACCCACCCCAACAAACAAACAAACAAAACCACACGAAACGAAAACCAACCAACCAAACAACAACAAAAACCTAAACAACCTCTTGCTTTGTGCAGTTAAACCTGTGGCATGTAGGTGACTGGGACCCTGATCTTTGGTCCTCAACTAGAAACCCAGAGGCGGGTGGAAAAAAACAAAACAAAACAAAAAAACCAACAGGGATGAAAGGGCTTAATAATAAACTCACACACTTTAATTTTGGGAAAGAAGAAGAACAGAAAATGGTGACACAGCCAAGACAGTGGAGTGAGAAAGAGTCCTGGAGATCTCTGTGAAGGATGGACTCAAGCCAGGTCAGCCTGCATTTGCCAGAGACAGGAGCTGCACACAAGCTGAGCACAGGGCACCACACAAATTCCCTGCTGCTTTGGGTGAGGGTCATTTGTCTGTACCTGTGGGTGAGATTAATTTGTGCTTTTTCTCCTGATGCACCTCTCTGTTCCAAAGCACATTAAAGATGAAGCTGGTGCCAAGATTTGCAGCCGTCAAAGGGAGTGATGTTAAAAATATCCCACCCTTGCTCTCCCTCCCCAGACTGTCTCTCCGTGTCTAGGTGCTGACAAAAGTTATTTGTCGTATTCCCTTCATTTGGTGAGTGACAGGAGACTGGTGTCAAGTGAGAAAATGAAATGTAAATTTTATTAAACACCTTCTCATCTCTGTGTATCAATCCAGATTCCAGCCTAACACAGCAAATCAAATCCTGTCTTCACCAGGCCTGAGGGCACACAAAGAATCATTTCTCCTTAATACCATTCCATCCTAGTAAAATATTTTTCTGTTTAGTAAATGAAAATTTAAAATGCAAACCCTATTTTAATCCCAGAGAAAAGATGTGCATTGCAGGGAGAAGGATGCTGTGTTTTGTTCTGTTCTGCCTTATGCTTTCTTCTGTTTTCAGACACACAAATGGTGATTAGCTGAAACAAAAATTACAACTCCCTTTTAAGACTTGCCCATTGGGACTTTTTATCTTCATGTCCACCACTAGGCTTAGAAGCTTACTAGTCCAGAGATGATTCAGTATCCACTTTTTTAATGTACAATTGCATGGTAGATTATATGATGTACTAAAGTCTGAAACACTATTCCCACGTGAACAGCGTCACAAGTTCATTGCTGTGGGTCTTAGTCCCTCTATTTCTTTGAAAATGAGGCTTTTGCTCCACTGTGAGAGGCAAAATTGTCAGCAAAGGAAACTTCTGCTGAGCAAAATCATAGCTGATTTGGGTCTTGGTATTCACAGGCAGAACATAAAATAATTGGTTTCCTTTGATAATGGGGAAGGTATTTATGGCTGTTTGTGTGTGGAGTTTGACATTGGGATGGAGACAATGCATGCAGGAGATAAACCCTGAGCACAACACCAATTTTTCTTTACTCCCAAGAGGTGGTAGTGGAGAATAGGTCCAGAGAGGTTGTGGACTCCCCATCCCTGGGAGTGTTCAAGGGCAAGCTGGATGTGGGTCTGAACAACCTGGTCTAGTGGAAGGTGTGCCTGCCCATGGCAGGGGAATGGAATGAGATGAGCTTTAAGGTTCCTTCCAGCCCAATCCATTCCATGATTCCATGATTCTATGAATATTTTTATTGAGGCCACTGATTAACCAACCCACCTACCTTTCATCCACACTCATTACCCCTAAATATTAAGGGTTATGTGTATAGACTGACTTAACTTTCCCTTGTTTGTGGGTAATATCAGATATGGATCCAGGAGGGTGCTGCTCTTCATTTTTCACACACAGCTGTTGCAGGACAGGCTGAATCACCCTGTGCAAGAGCCTGTTTCTCTGCAGGTGTTACCTGAATAGCTTAAATGACATTGTTGACTTCCAGACTTCTCAAGCACTCATTTTCATCTTAACGCAGTGCAGCACTTCTTAGTTCCAGTGGAGTCTTTCGTGGATCAGCCTGAAACTCAACATGAGTTATTTTCTGATGGAAAAAGTGCAGAAGTGATGCAGAAGTAGAGGTCCTGTGGCAATTTTACCCTCTGAAAGTTGTTGCCTGTTCTTCCATTGTTCCTATTAGCAGGACCTCATCCAATATCAGTTTATCTTGGAGGTGAGGGTCCAGGAATTGCCTGATTTCCCCATCTAAAGCAGTCCAAAGGGTTTACAGGGATTCAGGGCTTCAGCCATCACATAGACCTGGGAGCCAAACAGGTCAGTAAAATTTCCCATCTTGCAGATCCTCCAAGAAATGCCTACAGCATCTCATTTCTAGGAGGCTGAGGGTATATACAGTCCCAAAAATCTGGGAAAAACAAAACAAAACAAAAGAAAACAAAACCTAAGGAAATCTGAATCACTTAAAAACTATTATTTTAAATAGTTTTATTTTTTTTTTCTGACATCTCTACTATTCTATTTTAAATTCAAATTTTTCCTTCCAAGAGAAACAGTGGACTCCTGCTTTTCCCAGCATCTTTAGGAGAGAAAGCCATGCTGTTGTCCATGAATCAGAGAGAGATGATACAAAACAGGGAAGAGTTAAAGAACTCACTAAAGCTTGCACTAGGAGCAAGTGGAAAAGAAATCAGAAAAAAACCCCACCTATTTCCTTTGGCTATCTGTCCTGAGATGGATTCACTACAGCATTTTGGTTATCTAAACCTGTTTCAGAGAGGAAAATGAAGACAGGCAACACTGAAAAAGTAATGCAGGGCAAGACTTGCAGCTTATGAATTAGGCTGGATATCAGCTGTCCTCAGTTCAAGTCTGCATCCTGCCACCAATTCCCCTCTCTGACCTTAGGCCACTCATTTAATGTCTCTGCCCCTCAGCTCCTCACGTGCAAAATGAGAATGCTAATGCAGCTTTGCTCCCTCCCTCAGCCCATGCTGCCCACTCAGGCTTCAGGCTGCACTGAGGCTCTTCCTAATTAATTATTTTCCAAAAGTGCAGCTCCATCCTGGCTTCCCAGTTGCCATTGAAACCATCCTTGAAACAAAAAGGTAACAATGATAGTAGTAATAGTGATAATAATAGAGGTAGGAACTGAATTAGATATAGAAATAGAAAAATAAGCAAAAGTAGAAAGAGAATAAATATAAATATAAATATAAATATAAATATAAATATAAATAATAGAAATGTTAGAAATAAAAATGTTAGAAATAGAAATATTAGAAATAGAAATAGAAATAGAAATAGAAATAGAAATAGAAATAGAAATAGAAATAGAAATAATAATAGTGATATGTTAGAGAAAATGATAGTAATAGTGGTAGTAATAGGGACAGATGCAGAGATAGAAATAGATTTAGAAAAAGAAATAGAAGTAAAAAGTAGAAATAGAAATTGAAAAAGAAAAAATAGAAATAATAATTGAAATAGAAGTAGTAGTAGTGGTAATGTCAGAGAAAGATGGTAATAGTGATAGTAATAGGGATAGATATAGAGATAGAAATGGATTTAGAAGCAAAAGTGATAATAGAAATAAAATTAGAAATAGAAATAGAAACAGAAATAGAAACAGAAACAGAAATAGAAATAGAAATAGAAATAGAAATAGAAATAGAAATAATAAGAGCACCTGAACTGGTTTCATTTGCAAGGTGCAGAGGGTTAAAGGAAAGAAAAAAAGGAAAGGAAAGGTTCAGTCCGTGCAGAGGAGCTGTCATGTCACACAAATTGCCAGCTTCCCTAGTATCACCAATCCCAGTTAAATTCTCCCCTGCCCCCAGGTAGGCGGCTTTGGGCCTGGGCTGCAGCTCCATCCACACCGGAGATCAGTCATTTCACACCGCCACTGGGCTTCCTCACTATTCTAATACAGAGCCGATTGCACACTATGACTAATAATGTTGGCTGTATGAAAGAATTATTTATATAGAGACTGAGAAAGGCCTCCTTGGATTTCCAGACAGGACAGTCTTGATTTGGAGAGAGCAAAGCATAAAATAACTCCAGGGCCGTTTCAGGCTGATGGAGTCTCCAGGAGAGGAGCTGACAATTGGTGCTTGAATTTGAAGCTGCGGATGTGTGTGCTGTGCTAAAGCCTCTTCCCTCATACCCTGGAGTCCCCTATCCTCAGAAATAAAGAAGGGACATATAGGGAATGCCAGTCAACACAGGCTTATGGAAAATAGGTCCTGCCAAACTAAATTGAGAGCTCTTTTTTTGATATTACAAGTTCAGTTAATAAAGACAGAAGTGATCAAGCAATAGGCATCTGTGAGGAATTTGACTTGCTACGCTATGACCTCTTGATTACAAAACTAGAGAAAAATGCACAAAATTAACCTGATGTACTTTAAGTGGATTAAAAACAGGCTGAAAGTATCAAACTGTGTTTACAGAAGTCACTGCTGAGCAGGTCTGTTTCTAGTCTGGTCACAGAGGGATCAGGTTCTCTATAAATAAAAAAGTTTAGCTGAAAGTTGCTATTCAGAGAATTGGTGATTTGTCCTAGGTTACAATGTAAGATGCGCCCAAAGTATGTGTTCTATCACCATCTTCATGAGCTGTTGAAACCAGGTAGGGCAGTGTTTCCCTTGCCCCCTCCCTCCAGGCTATCTCCTGTTAATGGGCCATCAATGCCTTGCCCCATGACTCACATGTAACTCCCTCAGGGAGCTCTCTCTGTTTAATGGGCAATCAAGGAGCCACAGCATGACTGGTGGGATGATATCAACCCATTGTGAGATGCTCTGCCCAGGGGGAGGAGCCAAGCATTCCCACCTGATTATAATTTGGGATTTGGGATGGCACAGCAGCCTTTACCCACTAGGTTCCCAGAGGACACGAGCTACCAGACCTCTCTATGGGGTCACTGCTTCAACAAGACCACTTCATCTGGACTGCTACCACCACCCTAACCAACAGGGTGTCAGGTTGTATTATTCCATTTATTTTATTTTTTTTTTTCTCCTACTAAATTGTATTTCTGACTTGGAGTCTCACTGGTTTTGCTTTCAAACCATCGCATGATTGATTCTCCATTTCTCAGAGGAAGATAAATAATGAAAAAGGACAGGTCCCTTATGTTGTGTGACCAGTGGATCAGCCATGTGTTGATGCCCCATCCCTGGAATTGTTCAAGACCAGGTTGGATGGGGCTTGGAACATTGTGGTCTAGTGAAAGGTGTCCCTCACATGTCAGGGAGATGGAATGAGATCTTTAAAGTCCCTTCCAACTCAAACCATTCCAGGATTCTATGAAATGAGGTATATTTTGTTAGGACAGAAAAATTATACTTAAGAATATGCTTGGATTTACTAGGCAGAGTTTCTGTTCTGACAGCTGATAACTGAGAACAACTTCTCATCATTATAGACAACCACTAACATTTATTTTCGTCAAGATAAAGATCTTAAAAAGGAGCTAATGTTATTTTGCTCCATGGAAAGAAAGATTCTTAAAAAGAATAGGTTGCTTCTCCATGGACAGCAAGATTTCAAGTGAGAAGAGGTTGCTTTTACTCTAGGATTGACACTACTTTTGGTTTAGGTGTCTGCAGTGGCAGAAGTAGTTTAGAATTTTGTATGGGGTTAACAAAGAAAACACAGATGAAAACACTTTGCTTGGCAGAAAAATAAGGAATTTCAAACCAGCTGAAAATTAAAACATGAATGGCGGGGGACTTAGAGGAAAGAGAGAATGTGTACAACCTCACCCCTCATCCTGGGGAAGTTGTTATGGGTGGCAATGCCATAACTTGTGACAGCAAGGGGAAGACAGGAGACAGCCCAGGAAAGGAAGCAGGGCAGCAAGGAACACCTCTGACACCTCCAGTCCTCTTTATTTATTCAGAGGTGTTTCAACCCTCTAATATTAAGAAAATTTCCATGCAATTCAGTCTTTCCTGCCTGATTATGTCATGGTGCAAATCTTTGGCAAAGTAACCTTTGAAAAGTCTGACTCCATGGTCAGGAACCTAAACCATATTTTTCTTATGAATCTCTGGATCTGCTCCTCAAAGCATTCCCCTCAATGTGAGAGAAGTTTGCAGTGAAAAATAATGGGTGCAGCAGAAACCACCTGTGTCTCTCTTGGGCTGACTCCAAAGCCCATCCAAGTCCTTGAGGTCCATTCTCCAGACCTGATTCATAGGGTATAAAAGGTAAATGTGGTTAATTTACCTCTTCTAATCATACAAACTCTCTTTCAAAGCCACAGAATCATTAAATCATAGAGTACACTTTAGTAACTCCAAAAACTCTGCTTCAAATAACTTTTAACTTTTGCAAAGTTTCTGAGGACAGTGGATTCTGCATGGATCATTTTAATGGGCATATTGAAGACTTTGAGCTCAGGTATAAACTTGCTTTCCAGATGAGCTCCAGCTTTACTCTGTGCAAATGGGCAAAAATTGGCAAGAATCACTTGCATTAAGCCCCCAAATCCCTCTTCTGCTCTACCAAGAGATGACACATAAAAACTCATTAATATTGCTTGATAAAATAGGCTTGTTACAAGGATGATTACAGATTAGAATCATATTCCAGTGCTAAGACTGATGCTGAGGCTAAACCAGTACTGCTCTGATCTTAATCACCATAGATATTTCAGAAATTAAAAAAAAACAAAAACCAAACAAACAAAAAAAACAAACCCAAACCAACAAGGCTATCCTTTAAAACCACTGCACATATTCTCCTCACACCTCTCAGGATGTTTGCTTTGGTGAAGCAAATATCCTTCATCTCAAGATTTATTTATTGGTTTATAATATTCCTGGGTTGCATAATAGAGAGATGTCTACTAATACTCTAGAGAAAGAGGGATTTCTCATGAATTTTATACACATAATTTCCTCTGGGAAGTGCTGAGTATGATACCTCCTGAAGGACTCTGTGGAAAATTCATGTAAATAAGGGAAAATGGATTCATGGCTGCAGCCTGCAGTTACTTTGTGAGCAGGGTTTTGTGAAACGAAAGCACCGAGGGCTGAAAACGTGGACTCTTTCTTTACACACAGAAATGGGCTGTGGTGCATTACAAGGACTTGCTGCTGCTGCTGCTTGTGAGGTCACTGATCAAGGTACTCACAGAGATAAAATTCTGCCTCCTTGATGCCTCGTGAAAGACTCCCCTGCACTTTGCAATGGTGAAAGTGAATTTATTTTGGACTAACAACAGACCCCAGAAGGCCCTTCCAGCAGACCTGTGAATATGAGAGCTGCATGGTTTACATTCCCTCTGCCTCTTCCTGCTGATCAGGGGACTGTGCAATTTGGTGTACAATTATACTGATCTCTCAGTGGTGCTTCCTGAGCTTGCATCTCCAGGACCCAGCACCTCTGAAAGCTTCAGAACCTGCCCCATTTACACCTTGCCTGCTTGCATTAAGCTCTGCTGGTCAGGAGCGCCTTTAATGCTGACCTGTGTGCTTTTTCAGCACTGAAAGTGCAACTTCAATGTGCTTTCCAAACCATGATATCCACATTATCTCACAGATATAAATTAAATCAGCCCCATGGTTTAGTGTGAGCAATGCAAGTAAAGCTGAAATGCATCTGTTTGCTCATAGGCACAGACAAGAAGGGCAGAAAACCCCCACAGTTATGGATGGGGTAAGAGTGTTAACCAGCATTTCAGACTTTCTGCTTAGCACCCAAATTATTTAAATTTCTTTGTAGGAGAAAGGGTTTGAGTGTGATTCATCTGTTTCTACAGCTGGTGAAGGATCTGGAGAACAAGTCTTGTGAGAAGAGGAAGGGAGAAGTGGGATTGTGAAAGGAGGTGGGAGACAGGTGGGGGTCAATCACTTTGAATGACACAGCGAGAGGAAATGGCTTCAAGTTTCACCAGGAGAGATTTACATTGAATGCAGGAAAAACATTTCACCAAAACACTGGTCCAGCCCAGGCACAGCTGCCCAGGGCAGTGGTGGAGTCCCCATTCCTTTAATGGATATAAAATTTGTGAAAATGTTGCACTTGGAGGCGTAAGGAAGATTTTTCCTTTCTGATTTGCCCTAACAACCAGAATTATTATAGAAGTTACTGGCATTCCGTGTTAGATCCCTAAATGATGACAAAATGATCCCTAAAGGATGATAAAAATGTTAACCCTTTTTTTTTAATTGAAAATTAAATATTTAACTAAATATTAAGTTTTCCTCCTCATACACATTTGTTTTAAAATTTTCTTTGAAAAATGCAGTGCCCCAAGCTTTTAATGGTTCTTGGAATACTGATATATTTTTAAAAAACGTTGGCCAAAATTGTCTGTTTTCTAGACAAAAATTCTTCCTTGCTTTAGATAACTATCCACTCAAATGCAAGGGCAGGAGAACAGGGACTGTGCACAGCCTGGGACAGGCACTCCTGGTTTGACTGGGAAAGGTGGAAGCGTCCTTTTATGAAAGAAAAGTTTGCTGTTACTGACAGGAGTATTTCCACTCATTGTGCCTGCTGAATGCAGGTATAATTGCTTTCATTTCTTAGTCTGAACTTTGTGTGTCCACCAGGTGGGTGAAAAGAAGTGTTTTGTCTGTCTTCCTTTCTTATTCCATGTAGGTTATAGAACTATTTAGGCTGAAAATGCCCTCCAAAATCATCAAGTCCAACTGTTAATCCAACACTGCCAGGCCCAAAATTGAACCATGCTCATAAGGACTATATATATGTGGGGTTTTTAACACTTCTATGGACAGAAATGGTTGCTTTTCTGGAGATATATTGTCAAGCTGGATGCCCAAAATGATTGCTTATTTCTCCCCATCTTCCACAAAACGGAAAAAAAAAAAACCAACCCAAAACACTGAGTGTTCTTTCAGAATGAACTGTATTTCTAATTTTTGCTGTAGATT
>VWYO01027332.1:0-34887 GCA_013400275.1 Rhadina sibilatrix | reverse complement strand
TGGGTGGAGTGGGGGGTTGGAATGTAGAAATGTGAGGATTTATCTTCATGCAGGGAAATTATTCAAATCTGACAACTTACTTTTGTTCCACGAGAGGCTAGCTTGGAGGCTTGGACTCTCACGGGGGCAGATAGCCTTTTTTGTGAAGTCTTACCATAATTAGTATTTCATCCCATCTTGCTTGGCATCCAAGTGCTGCGCTGGATTTCCTTACGATAGAGCTGGCTGCACTAGAGGGACCCAAACATGACTTTGTTTTNCTCCAAAATCATCAAGTCCAACTGTTAATCCAACACTGCCAGGCCCAAAATTGAACCATGCTCATAAGGACTATATATATGTGGGGTTTTTAACACTTCTATGGACAGAAATGGTTGCTTTTCTGGAGATATATTGTCAAGCTGGATGCCCAAAATGATTGCTTATTTCTCCCCATCTTCCACAAAACGGAAAAAAAAAAAACCAACCCAAAACACTGAGTGTTCTTTCAGAATGAACTGTATTTCTAATTTTTGCTGTAGATTCTTCCAGTTTTAAAATAATAAATGTACAGACATGTCTTGAGCTTCTGGAGCAAAACAATACTTCTATATCTCTGGAAAAAATAGCCAGAAAAAGAGAAAAACTCCTACTGTGTTTTTATGTTATTTCAGTAAATATTTAAAAGAGACCATGAAATTTGTAAGTGACAATTGCCATTGAATATTGCACAGGTATAGCTGTGAGGTCAAAAAGACACACCTGATACATTATTAGTTATAAATTTGAATGGGAGACTGGGAATTTTGGGAGTTAGTCTGTGTAAATATGTTGTATCCCCACATTTAATTTACTGGTAGGCAAGTTGAAACAAACCTCAATGTTTTGTCTCTAATAAGTCCTCAGAATCTTCAAGGCAACATACAAACCTTGAGTTTTGTTCCATCTCACAAAATATCTTCTCATGGCTGGGATTCCTATTCTCAAAACTCTGCCTGGAGACCAATGCAGTGGAGAAAAACTGAAATAGAAAAATGTAGAAATCCATATTCAGGACAAATAAGTGAATCCTCAGAGGAGTTAAGCAGGCACAGAGGAGAGGAGCTCTCTGGATTCACACCAGCTGAACATCTGATGCCAAATATCACTAATGAAGTCACCAAGCCAAATAACGCACCCATCCTGTTCGCTTATAATCATTCCAATGCCCCTTACAGCTGTTTCCAACTGTGTCTCTGATCTCCTTGCTAAGACATTTAAATCTCCTGTTTCATTTGCATGGTTATCCAGTGAAATAGCTCCTAGTGTTTCTTTNACATGACTTTGTTTTGTTGATGGTGTTGGTTTTGGTTTTTTTCTAACCCATGAATAGGTTCTCAGGTCAGCAGATCAAGAACTCTGCAGGAAAACTATCTGCAGGGCAGTTGGGCTGTGGAACAAAGAGCAAGACCCGACAGAGAACAGGAAAGAGATGTCTTGTGATGGGGACAGAAGAGTAACTTGGCTGGTCCACATCAAAGATCCGCTTACCCTGGTGACTAGAAGTGTCCACAGTGCCAAGGGAATAACAAAACAAGCAAGACAGCAAAGGCTGGTGTTTCCCCAGTGTATTCCCCTACTCTCCTATGACTTGCAGCTCAGAGGAAGTTCATTTCTATTTAACATTCCTTGATGATTTCTTGCCATTTATTTGTCCTGCTGGTTGTTGGTTTTTGTTTTTTTTTTTTTTTTACCCATGTAAATTTTGACTGTCTTCTTGATATCATAGAGTAAAGAATACATTAGTTTGCTGAAGTGTTCTTTGAAGAAACAGTCCTTTTGAATGTTTCAAAGCTATCTCTTGAGCTATGTGTTTTATTTCGTAGTCCTTTTACTGAAATGACTGGTCTTTCCTCTTCTACCGTGTCCCCCCTCTGTACATCCTTTTCCAGGATACATTGGTGTACTCAATTTGTAGGGAACTATGCCCTGGAAGCAGGACATTTTGTAGGACTTAAAAGCCAATTTTTAAGGGTGGTTCAGTGCCTGTAAGGAATGTGTATATATTGTTTAATATTAAGCCCTAAAACTTGAATTAGTGCATTATCTTCTACCTCACCTATTGCACTCCATTTCACATATTTTCCACCTCGCCTTTTTCTCTTGCTCTTGATTCATTTGTCTCCTTCTCTTTCCACAACTCTCAACTCTCTTTTGTCTTGGAAAAATTATCCAGCTTACCTGCTGGTTTCTTTCCTTCTGTGGAAGACATCAAATTACAACTCAGACAAGCCGCCAGTGCTTCCCATACAGTGATGGCTACATCTGACAATGTAAAATAAATGAAAAAGAGAAAATAATAATAAAAATTATAAGATATAGCAAAGAAATTGGAAAGCATCATCCTCACATGCTCTATTCACTCTCACCCCATGTTCCAATTTTGTTTTGCATTTCTGCTGATTCTGGTGTGTTATTTTGCTCAGTCAGAAGGTTGAAGTCTCACTTTCCAAGGCAACTGCATCTTACTCTCTGTGTGGTTCCCAAATCCCTTGTTCAGCTCTGTCACAAAAAAGCTGGGATATAATGATGGCCATGTTTTGTTGGGAAGAATCTGTTATCAGTATCCTCAGCCGTTTATGCTCTGCAGAATCCTAAATGCCTTTCCCTCTACACTCCAAGGCATGCAGCACATATTCTCAGCATGAGGCAATAAAAACATCACTGTGGCCATAAGGCAGACCTCCCTTTAAAAAAAACAACAAACCCAACAGAAAATAATATTCATGTTCTAGGGCCATAGAGGCATCTCTTGGGATCCTCAGAAGCTGTAACTGTGATGCAGTGTGGATGAGACGGTTTCATTTCAACGAGATTCCATAGGATCATAGGATGATTTGGGTTGGAAGGGACCTTAAAGCTCATCTGATTCCACCTCCTGCTATGGAATTGCATTAGGAAAAAAAAAAAAATTATACTAAACTGTGTAATCATAAGCCATTTCTGAGCTACCTGAGCTTAAAATCAGATAAAAAAAAAATTAAAGGTAAAAACCAGGTAAAAAACCACATAAAAAAACCACTTAAAATTCTTTCACCCTCACTTATTTAGCACCAGAAACATATTTTCGAAGGCTAAAATCAACATAAGTCTTCATGCTTACCCCACTGGTCAGGGTGGTGTTTTTGGGGAGGAAATAATAGGTTTTCCTTATGAGGTGCTGAATTGCTGCACTGGAGAAACTGCAGCCAGCCTTGGGGTGATGCAGTGCTTTTCTTGTCACTTTGAAAGGAGAAAACAGAATTGGGATTTTGCTGCCAAATAAGCAGCAGAAAGACTCCAGCACACAGGAAAGAGGGGTGCTGCCCATGCATGGCACATTGTCCTAAAGCTCATCTGATTCCAATCGTCTTGTTTTTTTGTCTTCAGTGGCCTTGCCTTTGTAAGAACTAAATCTGCAGCAGGCACACAATGATTACAAAAGGAGCTACTCCTGCCAGAGAAAGGGAAGGCAAAAAACCTCAGAGAAAGGGGTGTAGACTATTTACTCCCTCAGCTACAAATCGGCTTCGAACTGGAGTGTGAGGAGTGAATATTAACATTCAGCTGGGCTGTTACTGCCAGCCATAATAGACATGAGCATTGACTAGACCCAGTATTAGTGATGGTACTGGGAAACCATCCTTGCTTTTGGCTGCCTGAAGGCAGTAGTGATCCCCTGCTTGTCCTATCTGTCAGTCTATTTGATCTCCAAATGAATTGCTTTTGATAACAGCTATATAAATGCAGAACTGTTCCGCTGGGCCTTCTTAAATGAGACTCCTCTCTTTCATCTCCCAGTCATTTCAAAAAGCAGATAGACTTGTTAGAGGTTTTTAATGCAATGATTTATGTTTTATCTTGCCTGGTTTGAGGCAGCATTTATTTAGCACTAAATTCTTCCCTAGCCTACATGTGAGGGAAAAATGTTTCAGCACAATATTTGAGACTTAAAATAGTGTGTCTGTGTGCACATGTGCATGTGTGCATATGTGTGTGCACGTGTGTGTACTCTGCCTCATCAGAGGGAAATAAGGGATGTGCTTTCTTTTTAGGAATTTAATGCTCTGATTCACTTGGATCATTGCACCTCCAGCAAAATTAAGAGAAACAGGAAGGAAACAATATTTGATAATCCTCTGGCTAGTAATGTTCCATATATGGCAAGTGACAAACCCTTTGGAGAGGAAAAGAGTGAGCAAAATGATATATTATTATGGGGTTCAATAAAAGATAAAATCTCTGTCTCTTTTAAAGTTATTACCATTTTTTAACATTAGCAGGGTGGTTTATCTTTTTCATTTTCCATTTTCTTGTTGCTGAGAAAGACATGCAGCTATTAGGATCTAAAGGTGAAGAGCTGATTTTTAAAGCTCCCATGTTAGAATCATGCAAACGTAAAATGGTTTGGGTTGGAAGGGACTTTACAGATCCTCTGGTTCCATTTCCCTGCCATGGGCAGGGACATCGTCCACCAGATCAGGTTCCTCCAAGCCCTGGTCTGATTTCATTCATAAGGAAATAAACAATACTCTTGCTGATGTCTGTGCAATTGAAATAATTGAGATTCTTTGGAGTAATCCTGGAACGCTAATACAGATTCCATATGAAAGGATGAGTTAAAATTTCAGACTTGGGAATTTTTTTCCCCTTTGTTTGACTATAATAATGATTGCATTGGGGGTACAATTCACCTATGTATTCCAACTGTGAAAACTTAAGTTATAATGGGACATCTACAATGGATGGAAGAGAAAGTTCTATAAAAACAACTGCCCTAAATATCTTTGGGACAAGAAAACAATGCTCTGAAGAGGCTAATTTATGAAAACAGTGAAGCTGGCTGGCCTGTCAGTGTTGAGTGGCATATTATTCTCTCTGATGTGAAACAATTGATACCCAGAGGGTGGCTGGGCACTGAACAGGCTCCCCAAGGAATGGTGACAGCCCCAAGGCTGCCAGAGCTCCAGGAGCATTTGGACAATGCTCTCAGGCACAGGATGATATTCTTGGGGTGTCTGTGCAGAGCCAGGGGTTGGACTTGATGACTTTTGTGGGTCCCTTTCAACTCAGGATATTCTGTGATTCTATTATTCAAAAACCTCCTTTCTGCCATGGAAATGAATAATACAATAAAAGGAGCTAACTGAAAAAAAGGAAAATATATGCAGTTTAAACCATCTGTTTAAAACAAGGTGATATCTTTGATGCAACAAGTAACTGAGAAGTAATAGGAAAATTAGTCTATTTATCCTTGAAATGGCAGGACTCAATTTTTGTCTTGAAGGAAAAAGGAGATCTGGATTAGTATCAGTGTCAGGCACACGAGTGGCTCTGTTCTTTCACATCCCATGTTGGGGTCGAAGCCCAAGTATTCTGTAGAGGACTTCTCCAAGGGTTTGCTTATTCCACCAAGCTTAGACACATAGTTTACAATGGAGATCAAGTGGCACCTTGGGTTCTCTCCCTGAGATGCAGAAGGATTTTAGGGCTGTTAAACTTCTATATACAAATTGGCCCCTCCTTTTCTGTTCCTGGTGCAGCTTCATTAGTGAAAAAACTAAATATTGTCTCAACAGGAAAATACGAATCCTGAATAGCCTGGTGATTTAGGGCTATCCTGACAGCTGTTGGCTTCAGCTCAGTGAAGTTCATTGTGATCCTCAACCCCACTTCTTGGAGCAACTTTCCATGTTGTAAGAATCTAGTGGAAAATGCCCCTACTCCTGGCAAGGGAGTTGGACTCGATACCCTTTAAGGTCCATTCCAACCCAAATCAATGCAGGATTCTTTGAATTTTGAAGATTTGTGCCTTAGTTTAGGTGCCAAGTGTCCAAACCCCCTGTGCTGGAATTCCCTGTCAGGTGGGCAGTGACTACCATCCTCAACATTGCACAACAGGACCGCTTAACTGGAATTGTGAGAAAGACACACAATAAATACCCATTTTCCTAGCCTAAAGTGCTTCCAAGCAATAATAATTAAAAAAAAAAAAAAAAAAAAAAAGAGAAAAAAAAAAAAAAAAAAAAAAAAAAAAAAAAAAAAAGTAAAGAAACAGAAAGTTCCATTTTTTTTTGAGATCATAAATCTGGCAATTTTCCATTAATATTAAAAAGTAGTTTCTTTCCAATGGATTGCTAAAGTTTTACATGCCCATGCTGTATTTGTATTTATATTTGTGTTTACACAGGTAAATGGTATTAATGAAGAAACTGCAAGAAGATTCAGAAGGCATTTTTTTCTAAATTTAATAATAAATTATATGAATTGCCAAAATATAAAAGTAATATGGGGTACAGGACCATAGATATATTTGGGTTTTTTCAGACATTACCTCCTTTGAGACTGATGTCGAAGATTGATGTAAAAAGTGTAAATGGCCAAATTCTGCTCTTATCAATGTCATGAAAAGTTTTATTTACTTTAGAAGAAATAACATTGATGAAGACTATCAAATTAATTTTAGTCCAGATTTATACATACATACACATAAACCACACATAAATATGTATTTTTTCCCCCCAAACCAATCTAAATCTCCCCTGAGACTACTTAAGGCCATTCCCTCTCCTCCTGTCCTTGTTCCCTGGGAGCAGAACCCGATCCCCTCTGGCTGCCCCCTCCTGTCAGAGAATTGTGCAGAGCCACAAGGTCCCCCCTGAGCCTCCTTTTCTCCAGGCTGAGCCCCTTTCCCAGCTCCCTCAGCTGCTCCTGGTGCTCCAGCCCCTTCCCCAGCTCCGTTGTTCTACTTTGGGTGTGCAAAGCCTATTGCCTCCATAAGAATTTGATGCAAACATAGCTGAAAACAGAAAAATGATCCTCAAAAATTATGGATCAGGGAAGACCAAATAGCATAGGCTGTGCCTGTGCTGTAAAGTTAAATGGTTAGAGGAAATTCTTCAGACTTTTAAAGCTCACAGTTCCTGGACCAGGAAAATTTTCAAACATGCATTTTTTTTGAGGGTCCTCACAGAGGGGACTAAGAACTCTTATAATGGGTGTGGTTAAACATCATGAATTCTCTTCAGAGACAGTGATCAGTCAGGGAATATTTAATTTACCATCAGCAATATTGTACCAGGAGGAAGGTGGGGGTGATCTGAATGTTGCCTTTGGTTTTTTATGATTTCAAAGAAAAAAAGTAAATTTCCAAATACTTACGTCAGATTTACAAAATGTGAGGAGAAAGTGATATCAGATCAAAACTTCTGCTATTCAGGTCGCGTAGAGAACAGAAGACAGAAACTTTCAGAAAAGCTGAAAAAATTATTTGAGTAATGGAACAGAAGCATTATTAATTAGTTTTGACAGATGAGAAACTACAGTACCAAGACATTAAATCCAGAATTTTGTGTTTCATTTATGTATACATAGATATATAAATTTATATATGAGAGCTCCTGCTGTTATAGAGAACTCAATGCAACCGGGCAAGTTTCTAAAGAGCCCAGTATGCTGCAAACATGGCCTAAAGCTGCACAATAAAAGCTGAGTGCTGTTGATGGCAATAGAAAAACATGAAAATGTTCCATTTGAAATGTCTTCTTGTTGAAAAATGCTTCTTGAATTGGAGTTTTCTATAGGAAATGTTCTTATGAGAAAAATGGCTTCCATTTTTGGCAACTGAACATTGGACAGAATTCAATTTTTTTTTCCCCAGCTATTGGCTTTCTGACAAAATTTTAAATACTTTCCAAGGCAAGGCTATCTGAATATGCAGAATTAGTTTTTGTATAACTGCTGCTTTAGAATAAAACACCTTTTCTATCTGTTAGTTGTCTGTCTTTTTGGAAGGCACCAAGGAAGGGGTGATTTTGTTTGCTGTAAAGCCTTACTGAAAATGTGATAGACCCTGCAAAACCCATCTTTAAACTACTCATGCCCAAGAAAATGGTGGCAAAGCCATGAATTACTCTTGGCTTTTCCAAACAAAAGGTCAATACCTTTTCCTTGGTCTTGTGCAACGACCCATGGATATTATGGAGCAGAAAATCAGGAATAAAAATTCATGTTCTTCTTCTATTGCCCAACACAACAGCTCAGAGGACCTTGGCAGGGGAATTTCCACACATGCCATCAGTGAATTGCCTTTTTACCAATGGGGAAAGCAGACACCACCATGGTAGTATTCTTTTTTGTTTGCTTTCATTCTGCAAAGGTTCAGGCAGATAATTTTGGGTTGGATTTCAGGAAGAAGAAGAAGGGCTGCAGCACTCCAATATTTTCCCCCGTATAGCATCAGTTATTAAAATCCTGTTGTCCTGACCATTGTTGCTGCCATTGAAGTCTGGTTTATTTACTTGAAAATCTGATTTGTTTCATTTTATTACTGTGTTTGCCAAGTAACTGATATCAGATTCTGCAGGAAAGAGCTGCCATTTACCAGCAGGCTGTGATGGCTCTGACACGGTCTGCAGGACCGGCTCCGAGGCTTGCTCTGCCCCGGGGGCTCGCGCAGAAATAAGATTACTGGCAATAACTGCTTCAACTGCTTTGAATAACAGACACAACTCAGAGAGCATAAAATTAACATAAACACAGCATCAGTGTGTTCCCTCGGCGGATACGAGACAGGCAGGATATGGAAAATTGACTGAAATGGGGTCAGGCGCTGCTGAAATCGGAAAGGCAGGAAGCTCTGCCGAGCTGAGGGGTGGTGGTGCTGCTAATAAATAAATAAATAATGATGGTAATAATTAAAAAAAAAAAAGGACAGCCATGGAGTTTTAATGATAACACATTCGGAGGGGTGGGTATTAAAAATGCAGCATTGACGGCAGAACACCCAAAATGCTGGATTTCCAGGGAAATTACTCTGTGCCGTCTTTTGGCTTTTCACTCCTGATTGGAAGGAGGGAGGGGGAAGAAATAACAATAATGATAACAGAAATAACAGCAGTTTCCTGTAGCAAATTTCCTGGCTTGGTTTTTTGGGGGGGAAAGGTGAAAAGAGAAAAGATGAAGGGAGGGCACAGGGTGATAATTTGAGGAGGATGCCCTAGATTTGTTAATGAGTGGTATCAAGTGTTTTGCAGCACTCCTATCTCTTTTTATTTATCAAATATTAAAATGGGAGACGCTTCCTGACACACTCAATAAAGAAGTACATTAAGAGGGGAAAGCACAGCAGCTCTGATTTTGCAGTTTTTATAATGAGATATTGCAGATACCACTTGGAACAGAGTTACCCATGGAGCTCTGAATTTCCAAGCCCTCAGACTTGTTCATACAGAGAGAGCAGGAGCCAGCACATGCTTATAATCAGGAGTTCCTCAGCAACCCAAAGTACTGAAAAAGACCCATAGTGAGTGTGTTTATCTCACAACCAGCATGAGATTTGGGATATTGTTTTCAAAGCAACCTCCCCTCCTTTGAAGAAGAGATGCCAGAGGAGGGTAATCCACATTGGTGGAGCTTAGGTGGTTTTCACTCAAGAAAGAAAATGTTTAGGACTCTGTTCCTGCTTCCCACTGTTGGGGTTTTGTCCTTCAGATGAAATGGGGACTCTTTCCAGATCTCAGGAGAGTTTTTATCCTCTTTATTGAGCCAAATTACAAAGCAGAGCTTGGGACCCATATTCAGAAAAGATTTCACCCAGAGGTTCTTCAGACTGACAACATTCCACGTTTCAACTATCTCTAGCCAATGATGAAGAAAATTTAAAAAAAATATTTTCCCAAAATTTTTCAAAGATAGTTTGGGAAGTTTTTTTATCTTCCTTTCTTTCTTTCTTTTGTTCTCTTTCTCCATCCTCCTCCCTCTCTCCTGCAGAAGTTTTTTCAAGGCCTTAGTAGGGAGAATTTAGGTGGTGTCAAATGTAAATATTTGCCTGAAAAATGATTTGTTGATGATCAGGAATATTACATGAGGTTTTCAATGTCAGAAGTGAAGGAGAACACCCAGAGGTGTATGCTAACTTTATCAAATCACCTTCAAGACAATAAACTGTGCTGAGAGATAAAGGAGAGGGAGCCTGGCTGAGAGCAAAACATGGCATAAAATATTTTTTTTTACTGATATTTGTAGTCACTTGTATGAGGAAATGAGGTCTAGACAACTGTAGAGTGAATTTTAACATTCTTTCCATAATTTCTTTATTATCCTTATTATTACTATTTTCCTTTATCATTTCCTGAATTGAAATCGGGTCAGAGAAGACTCTGAGAAAAAAAGTACTGCCAGCTTAGCCAGCAGTTGCCTTTTAAAAAAAAAAATTAAAATACTGCTATTGTGAGGTTTCAAGGCCAACAAATTTACGAGCAAGCTTTGGATGTGAACTGAAACCCTTGACAGAGTGCCCTTGTCTGTAAAAATAAGCGCCAATGACCCTACGTCCCTTTCTGGTAGATCCAGAGGAAAGGGCAAGTTTCAAAAGGCCCGGGAAACTAAACCACTTTTTGCCCCTTAAAGGTGGTCCTTTCAGGTCAGAGGGAAGCCACGCGGGTGTGGAGCACTGCTCTAGCACGCCTGGGGACAAATAAAGGACTTTGTTCTCCCCAAGGCATCAATCCAGCATCTCTCACCAGCGCCACATTCATTAAACAAATAAGCAGATGAATGTACCAGAAGAACATGCAAGGAAAAACAAATCAGACTTATAAAACAGCTTGGAGTGCAGCCATGATTTTCCTATGGAAAAAACACCCTTAATTTCAGTCTCCTTCTCACAAAGGACCTTTTTTCTCTCTTTCTGTTGGGGTTAAACAGCATCTAATTGATTTATTCAGTAATATAATTGATTGTGATGACAGTGGCAGGACTAAGCCCTCAAAGGCTGCAGCTTGCTGGCACATCACGGGCCTCACTCGTGGAGTTTGACTGCAGCTCCTGTTTGGATGCAGAGTAGCCGTAGGCTCCCTCCATAATCCGTGGGAAAGGATAGACTTCTCCACAGAGTGGTGCACCTCTGGTCTGGGCTCAGTTGCTCCCTGACAGCAGTTTTTGGAGTGACTGTAACTGGGATTGTGGGTGATTATGTAGGATACCAGTCAAGTTTAGTTTATTGGCAGAAATACAGCCTTAGAGGACAAAACTCTCATTGTCTCTTTGCTCCTTCTCTGTCTCCACTTGATAGTCTCTGGTATAAAACATGGATCAAAAGCTTTGCAAATCTGATAATTTTTGGTTGGTTGGTTGGTTTTATTTTTTTATTTTTTTTCCCAGAATCATACAATGGTTTGTGTTGGAAGGGACCTTAAAGATTAACTTATTCTAACCCCCTGCCATGGGCAGGGACACCTTCCACTGTCCCAAGTTACTCCAAGCCCTGTCCAGCCTGGTGTTTGAACACTTCCAGTGATCCAGAGGCAGCCACAGCTTCTCTGGGCACCCTGTGCCAGGGCCTCACCACCCTCACAGGGAAGAACATCCACCCTAAATCTACCCCTTATCAGCTTAAAGGTCTTTGATGAGTTGTGGCTTCAGCTAATCAAGTCCTGGTCCGCTACAAAGGCTTGTTGCTTTCACGATCATCTTCATCTTCATTACATTGAATTCTCATGTATATAAATCCAGACTTGAAGGATTTGACTGAAAACTGGATCCCAAGTGAGATGATTAAAAAGCTGTTAAAAAAGGTGTCATTCATTTCCAGAAATTATCTAAATGTTAAAGTTCATCTCTCTGGGCTTCCGTCTGCCTGTGCCTCATCCACATTTTTACATGTCCTCTTTCCTTATTCCAATAGAAAATAAGTACACAGCTTAATTTTTTAAAATTTTCACGGAAAGATTTATTTTAATGAAAATATCAAATAATGAACTTCTGTTCTTTGTTACCAGGCAGCTTCAAGTGAGAGCAAGACTTGCTAGTCTCTCGTCCTCCAAATATGATCTAATTTTATTTGGGAATGTCAAAATAAGATTAAGAAATAAGATGAAAGTTACTTTAAAAAAATCACTGAAAATATACATTTTTGGAAGGGTTTCTATCAATTAGAAACTGTTAATGTCACTCTTTCTATCAATTACATTTGAGTAAAAATCCAATTCTGATTCAAGATTGACCAAACATTCTTAATTTTGGGTGATTAATAAGGTGTCAGTCCTAGAGAGACTTATTTGCCTGTCTTTTCAGCTCTCTTGACCACAAATATACACTATATATGGCCATACGTATATTTTTTCCAAGACTAGAAACTCTAGACTAGAAATTTGCTTTTTCTTTAGTCTCCACATTTCCTTGTGCTGAAATTAGCTGAGATCTGCACGAGTGTTTGAAAACTTTTCACTTAAACTCTAGTTATGGAAAAAGAAAATTAAAAAAAAATACAGTTTTAATTGGATGAGTACCATGGGAAAAAGAAATAAATTAGCCTACTGGTCTCCTGAATGTTGTTCTGAATATGAATGAAGTAAATAACAGTATTTTCCTCGTTCACAGGAATGTTTGGATGTTAAACACAGCCATGAAAGGAAGTTGCAACAAGGTGGGGGTCGGACTTTTCTTCCAGGGAACACTTGACAGGACAAGAGGAAATAGCCTCAAGCTGCACCAGGGGAGGTTCATGTTGGACATCAGGAAGAGTACTTTTCATGGAAAGAGTTATTAGGGAATGGAAAAGGCTGCCCATGGAGGTGATGGAGTCACTGTCCCTGGAGCTGCCCAAGGAATGACTGGATGTGGCACTCAGTGCCCTGGGCTGGTGACAAGGTGGGGATCAGTCACAGGCTGGGCTCAATGGTCTTGGAGGTAGTTTCCAACCTAAATGATTGTGTGATTAAACTAAAAAAAAATGTTGTTATCCTCGCAAACATGTTCTGGAAAGGAAACTTTCAGTGTTATGATAATTTGCCTTTTGATGACAAATTTCTAATGATCTGATCAATTCCCTCAAATATCTGCTAACTTTCTTTCATTCAATTTTCCCTGCTGAAAATGACACCAGCTGCTTGCTGATGAGCAGCTTGGTATGAAATGGAGGCTTATAATCAGGGGATACCTGGCCAAGATACCCAAATCAACACCTTCCTAATTATTCTTAGTCCTGCTGATAATGGTAGACTCAAGCCCCTGGTTCTACCCATGTTTGTGAAAGATCCACAGCTTTGGAAACAGCTTTGGTTTTATTGGAATTATATCTTGTATCAGGCAGGCAATGAGCCATCAGCCATCAAAACTATTCAATTTATAATTTAATTTCTAGCACCAAAGTCTCTGGCAATATAAGTTACCTATTCCATGTTTAGAAATCCGTTTACGTGGGGCAAGGCATGTGACTCTGATAAGAGAGCTGTAACACAGACACAAATAAAGAGTTATTTGCATTATTTAAGCAATATTGAATGTCCATCAAAAAAAGAAATCAACAACTCTATCAGGAACTGAATGCAACCCATCATAAAGTGAAAGGAAGTTAGCATTCATTTATCCATTATTTACCAAACTTGTTAGTTCTATTTTGGTCCAAATAAGTTCCATTCTCTCCAGTAAATATATATAGGCTCATTTTTTATATCATATGATGAATATGTCCCAGTGAAAATTTCCCAAAGTTCTCAATTCTGACACTTTCTATATCATTGCTAACTTTTCTAGAAAATTCAGTCATCAGCATTTTCCTGAGTTTGTTCTATTGTCTATTTATTACACACTTCTAGAGATCTAAAATCAACAGTGAGAAGTGAAAGTTTTTGGACAGGACAACTGATCCCTTTTTAAAATATGTATCAAAAATGGATTAGAAAAATTGCTCTGAGAAAATGTCCATTTATTTCCACTGACCATAAAGAGGTGCTGGAGAAGAAATTTGGTCTGACATCCCAATTTTTAGCACAAACTAACTGATCCAAGTTTAATGCCATCACTCATTTATGTTTGAATATCTTTTGTTTTTCCACCATCACTGCACTGCTCTGCCACTTGTGGAAAAAAAATCAAAACAAACAAGGAATGGAGTCCAAGGCAACAAAAACACCACTTCTATTTTTTTGAGATTGAAGGTGGTAACTCTAAGGATGTCCAGACATTGATCAAGTGAGTAAAACCTAGACCAAAGTTAAGTACATTTTCATTGTTCCTGTTCATTTGATTGCTAAATTTCCTGGCTCTGTGATGATTTTGTTGAGACCTGAACTGATTCTTTCTGTATGCAGAGATATTCACTCCTGCTGGGGTTCTTACATATTTTATTATTTATTTTCTAGTAATTAGTCTGAACCACTGACTCAAACAGAACTAGCCAAGTGAAAAAGAAAAATATAACAAAGTCCCCCAATATGTTGCCTTGGCCTGGGGCGATCAGCAGCTGATGGCTAATGGGACAGATGATGCTCCTCTTCTCGTTTCATCCATTTAGCTGCTTGTTTAAGACACAAGAATTTCTCTGTGCCTTGACCCACACTTTGACATTTGAAACTTTCATATGTGTCTTGGTCAAGCTGGACAGGTATTTTTTTCCTGACCTTTGGAAACACCAATTTTTTATTATTATTATTTTTTCATCTAAACTTCAAATCTGAAGTATTTTGCTTTGCAAATACAGACACGAGGCCTTTCAAAATTAAGATGTGCTTTCCTCTCTTTCTACAGTGGTTACAAGGAATATCTGCATCTCTGGATATATTGCAAGCTCCTCTCCTGAAAAAGGAAAAAGTGCAAATGGCAGTTGCATCACCAGCAGATGTGGGAGCTGCAGCATGGGGTTAGAGAAGGAGGAGAGAGCAACCTGGATCATGTAAAGGATGATATCATGTATTAATAAGACTTTACAGAGTGAATTAGCTGGGGAGGGGGAGGAAGAATAAGACTTTGCAACCAGGTAGCCACCAGATAAAGGCAACTACAGTTGCTTCTGGTCTCAAGTTTTTCCTCTCCTGGGACAGATGTGAATCATGGGTGACATAATCTGCCTACTGGAGACACCTCTGTCCTCTTTGGGAATTAGCTGAGATCAGATGGCTGAGTTTAAGGCAGAAAAAAATGTGATTACATTAATCTGAGTCTTCATTTGTTAGTTCTATCAAAGCTGGGAAATGATCTATAATCTGAGGCCATAGATGTCTGGAAATTCAACAATGAGTAGTTAAAATCCCTGAATGAAAAAAAATGGGGATGCTCCCTTAAGCTCCTGGTTTACTAAAGGCTTTACACACTAGAAGATGTCCCACTCCTATTGCTTATCTATATAATAGTTTAGTATAGCTATTAAGAGGTAGTTTTTATTCACAACTTCAAGACACAGAGCTTTTTAAAACACATCAGATGTCCCCACTGCACATGTCACGTGTCCCACCTATTTTTTTTTTCCTACTCCCTGCCCTCTGGTACATGTCAGTGCAGCTCCCGAGGTCAAACAGAGTGAGAATCTGATGGCAGGAATCAACACTGATTTCCACATTGGCTGTGTTTATTTCTGTTCATTCCCTTGGGGACTTTGAGGTTTGTCTGTTTTGTTTTCTTCTCATTTTCTTCCGAGGAACTTTGCTGCTGCCTGTAAGGGAGACAATCCAGCTTTGCTGGGCAAAGGGGGGCTCAGGGGCTCCCTGAAAATATTGAAAATTCTTTGCACTCCTGAATGTTTGCTTAAGAAAATTCAGATTACACAGCTGAATGTTGGCTGTGCAAAAGGATTTGCACCTTTCAGGTACAAAATACCTTCCCATTCTCCCCTCTAGAGCCTCAATGCACAAACTCTTCCCCTACAAGATAGAAACTGGCATTAGAAATCTAATCCACAGAAAGTTGTGTCAGCAGTCCAATAAATCACCAGGATCTGCTCCTAATCTGTAAAATGATGTAGACGACCTCATAGCTGTACCTCTAGTACAAGATTTTTTTTTTCCTCCAAACTCCTTCTTTATCCTTACACTCTCCAGTCTTCCCTTTGGATGGGAAAATTCCAGGTCTCTGAGAGGAGATGCTGATGAAAGAAAAACATTGTAACTGGACTACTCATCCCCTTTTGAAATGAATGAAGCCAATTAATCAAAACCACCATCAAGGGTGATATGTCTGACTCAAAATTAGTAGGAAGGACGTGCAGTGGCTGATATTATAGACCACAAAATAACAGAATGGGTTGGGTTGGAAGGAACTTTAAAGATCATGTAGATCCAACTTCCTGCCATGGCCAGGGACACCTTCCATAGACCAGCCTACTCCAAGCCTCATCCAACCCAGCCTTGAACCCTTCCAGGGATGGAGCAGCCACAGCTGCTCTAGGAAAACTGTGCCAGTGACTTTCCACACTCATCATATAATTTCCTTTTTATCTCCAATCTAAACCCACTATTTTTCAGTTTTAAACTACTGTCCATTGTCCAATCACTACAGACACTGCAAATTATTTCTCAGTGTCTGCATTGTTTTCAGGATCTACTTCAGCTTCAAAAGCTGTATGCCCATCTGATTTAAAGATGCTGCAATTCCAGTGTGGGTGTCCACAACAAATCCTAAAAAAGGCAGCCACTCTTGACAGTGGCCCCAGCTGGTGGTCTAAACACAGAAACATCTGAAATCAGCAGCAAAGTATGAAAAACCCTGCTTCTAAACTCTGATCTCTGAAGAAAAATGGGGCAGATTAAAGGTTTTTATTTATTCTCTGGGAGTTTGTTTTTCTTTTTTCTCTGCTTGAAAGATGGGTAAAAGGATGGGATTTGCTTCTTAATCACTAAACTCAATGATGCCTGTTTGCACCCTTGCCTCCTGCCCTTTTTTCCTCTGAATCTTCATTGCCCATCACTTTTCCCAGACCAAGCTCTCAAATTATCTTTTATTTGCCCAGTTTTGCCAGCTCTTACTTTCACCCAAAATTTTGCCCTGCAGAGTTCCTGGGACAACTTTTTATTTTGATTCTTTTCCCCCTTCTTTCCCTGTTGTTTTAGTGTAAACAGAACTGCTGAAGTCAGAGGAAAGTCATCAGTTTTTTGAGATTGTCACCTGAGATCACCTTTCTGCCTGCAAACTCTCGTGTTACCTGGCCAGAACAGGTTCTTATTTTTGCTGCTGGATTAAATGTACTGTAACTGCTGCCACCAACAGGACATTTAACAAAAATAGACATTTTTCCACCCACTGCTCTAACAGCTCGGTCTCAGAAAGAGATAATGAATAGATTAGAAGAATTTACATTCTAATATCAGTTTATTTGCTGTAACAAGCTCCCTTCTGTACTGACTCTCTCACAACTGTCCCTCCAGACGATCCAAGTGGAACACGCAGCTTTTTCTCATCCAGATTGCAGGAAGCATCTGAAACCTTCCATAAAATATGTCCATTTTATAATACACACAAGGAAAAATAATGATGCTTAGCGAAAGGAGAAGTGAAGAAAGCACAATAAATACTTTCAAGTGAATCACTGATGACTATGACTTAAAGTCACTAATTTTAGTGAAGAAGTTCGGCAGTAAAATCTCTTTCCCAGTGTTGAAAAAAAGAAGCTCTGTTTTGTGCCTGCAAGTCTTTCTGCTGCCTGATTATTGATTTTCCAAAACTGGCTGCCTCAAAGTGAGAATTCTATCAGGAGTTCACAAGCTGCAGCACCGTGTTAGTACAAAGTGCTGAACATTGTTTTTCAGATGCTTTAGGATTCTTATGGGCCGTAGTCTAAGTTTATCCACAACATTTTAAATGGTTTTGCTGTCTGAGAATTTCCAGAGAAAAATAAAGAAATCCTTTTTCGCAATAAAACTGAGATGCAAAAAAGCAAATTTCCTATTATTTTTTTTCTAAAAAAAGCATAAAAATAAAAGGAAAAAGAAATATTTAAGAAATCATAAGAAATCAGGAAGAAATGAAATTGAAATAAAAACACTGACTTAATTGAAGCTTTATATACAAAGAAAATAATTCTGTCAGAGAATACATCCAAACTCTTTCTTGTACTAATAAAAACCAGAATATTACGACTCTTAAAAGTCAATTTGATTTCCTTTTTGTTTCTTTGCTTTTAACGCTTACTTGTCTCACTGTATTTAGTTCCACATAAGCTACACTGTGGAGTTTCACTCTGACTCTGGCTGGTTTTCAGGGTTCCAATTAGCCCCAGATCCACTGAAATTCAAAACCATTCCGAGTAGGGTGAAGGCATGTTTATTTGCATTTTGGAAGGAATTTTTCCCATAAAAATAGCTAGGAACCTAAATTGCTCTGCCATGTTGTCATTTAATTTTGTGGAGGAGAATTTAATGGGGGATTTGGATACCTCACAGTTCAATTTGCATGTTGTTGGGATTAAGGAAATTATTGTGAGGGAAGTCAGGATGAGGATGTAGAGCACAACAGATAATCTGGAATGATTCTTTATTTAATTCTGGAACAACAGTGCTGAAACAAGGCACTATTGTGGAGTTGCCATTGGACTGAAGCCTATTTTGTTCAATTTCCATGTACAGGGAAATTGCTCCCAACTCCCTCAGGCAGCTTTGAAGATCTGCTCAGGGATACTGAGGAAAATTAATCTGAATTAATTTTGGAAGTGGATTAGTTCAACTAAATTAAAACACCGTGTGGACTCTCTCATTCAGAATTAAAGTGGCTTTAATTCAGTTTTCCTTCATTCAGTTTAACATTGGGTGAAACAACAAAGTTTACGCTCCTTTAGATTGATGTGCAGATGATTGCAATTTAAATTCCCACATTCAATTATTTTGGAATTATTGACTGTCTCCTCATACACAATAATTTAGTGTCCATGATGGGTAGAACATGGGGCACAAGGATCTCTGTCCACAGAAGGGACATGGGCAGGGAGGTGGATTCCTTTACCACTCCAGCTTCTCCCAGCCTCTGCTCAGAGGAACTTGCAGGAAGGACCTCATAGCCCTGTTGTATATTCAGCCCTAGGTTTTCCTCCCAGCCTGGTTAGTGGAATGGTTTAGGAATGGTGACAGTGTGAAATGGAATAAATTTTCAAACTTTTTTTGTTAGAAGAATAGTTACAGCTTCCAAGTCATTTATGGCATGCACTGTAATTGCAGTGTTGGCAATCTATGCCATTATAATTCTCCAGAGCCTCCTGCTCCTCTCACCTCTTCATATAAATCATTATATTGTAAAAATACGGACTATTTTAATCAGAGAAGGCAGCAAAAAAAGAAAACTTATGCTCCTATTCAAATACCTTGGGAATATAAACAGACACTGTTTTCTCATGGACAAATTCCCCACTTTGTAGATGTGAGAGACCATGTTCATGTTGATGGTGGGGTATTGCTGATACACATCAACAAGAAAATAGGGCAAATCAACTAAAATATCCTGAATCACATTAAATCAATTAAAGGTATTCTCCATCTGGTTCTACCCAAGGGGTTTGTACTGATTTAACTAAATTGGTTTCTAAACTGATTTAGTTGATTGGTGCATAAACTGTGGATAGAACAGCCAGAAGAAAGTACAAAAGACTCTAAGTAAGTCAAACAAACCCAAGTGAGGATAAGAGGTGCAGTGAAATAGTTGAGGAAGGGATTAAGTGGCAGCATAACCTTTAGGGGTTTTGTGGAAAGATTCTGAGCAGAGCTGCAAATCTGACAAAGATGTGAACATCTGTCTCTGCCAACAATGGCTGTCAACATTTAAGCACTGGGAGGTGCAGAACTGAACTGGGAAATCGAAGGAACACACTCAGAAACATCCAAAGTGGTGGCACTGAAGATGCTGATGTACCAGGAGCTTCATTCAGGCACTGCTGACCTAGAGAAAACAAACAAACAAACAAAAAGATAGTAAAAGAAATGTATAAATCATAAAATCACAGGATAGTTTGGGTTGAAAGGGACCTTAAGGATCATCTCATTCCAACCCCCCTGCCACGGGCAGGGACACCTTCCACTAGACCATGTTGCTCCAAGCCATGTCCAACCTGGCCTTCAACATTCCCAGGGACTGGGTGTTAAAAACTTCTCTGGGAACATGTTCCAGGGCCTCACCACCCTCACAGGGAATAATTTTTTCCTAAAATCCAATGAAATTCTACCCTCTTTCATCTTAAAGCCGTTAAGTGTCTGTATTTAAGGAGGGTGGTTAAAAAATGCACAGTTGAAGATGCCAGAGAAATCAGAGGTGACAGAGGTGACAGAGAAAAGGTAAAGGCAAGAGCTGTTCCTGTCTGAACTTTATTGCAAGGAAGTAATCTCATGGCCAAAACTATTCCTAGGCAGCCAAAGTTCAGATGCTAGAATTGCTGCTGATTCCTCTGGTCAAGCAGTAAAGAAATCATCTTGTGCACCTCTCTCAGTGCATCTGCAATGGTCATCACCATGAAGGAGCTGGAGTTGCTGCCAGCATAGCTTAGACAAGGGAACTGAGCCCTTCTTAGCAGATTTCTGGATATATTTTAGGAGCTATCATCAGCTGTGAACCGTTTCCCTGCTCGTGGTAGGTGGGTTGGAACTAGATGGTCTTTAAGGACCCTTCCAACCCAAACCATTCTGAGATCCAGTGATTCCCAGAGGGCAGTTTTGGTGTGGTCACATTATTCTGAAGGCCTAAGGCAGTTTAATCACAGTCACATCCAGACAATGCCAAATGGCTCCAGAGCAGATAGTGTCCTGGAAGAGTTTTAGTTACTAATACAGATGTGGCCTTTGTGCCTTCTGTAAATTTAAATTGGAGCCTTATCTTGCATGTGTTTTGTGTACATGTGTGCAATTTGGGGAAACAGGACATGGAAGAGCCAGTTGTAGATATTTAGAATGTCCAAGATTTGTTACATTAATTTTGGCTCCCTGCCCTTTCACACCAAGGAAAGAACCAATCACAGATCCTGTTCCTATGAACTAATTTTTACAGTGTTGTGTTATGTTATCCATCTCACTTGAGTTAAGCAAAAAATGAAGTTACTAAGATCATATATCATTAACTTGAAGAACTGCTTCACCAAATCACCCTTGGGTTTGGAATTACAGTTGCAATAAGTGCCAGCCTTCTCTATTTCTTTTCATGACTATTCTAATTTACCTGGGTGCAAGCCTGGTTTTCATACAATTTTGACCAACACTGAGGACATCATGAGTGTTTATGATGATAGGACAGAGAGGAATTATGCACAGCATGAAACTTCCTGATGTTTCCTGATGTTTTGAGGTTGCAGTCACAAGACTAATGCTATCTATTTTCCATTCAACCCCCATAAATCTTCTAGTTGTCACACTGCAAAGACTCATGAACAGGTTTGGGTCTTCCTGCTTCCCATGCAAGCCAACTTCCTCCAATCCACAGTACTAAGACCAGTCATAAATGATATGGTATCTGTTACGAGGCTGTGTTTTAGGTTTGTGACCTGAGCAGTGCTTAGTAACTAAATCTGCTGAGCAGCACCTTCAACAGGATCAAAGCTGCTCCTCAGACTGCAGCACCAGTGAGTAGTCAGGGTGTGCAAAAGAATTTGGGAAGGGACACAGCTGGGACAGCTGACCCTGACTGACTCAATATTCCAGATCAAATGGTGCCATGGTCAGCAATAAACTCTGGGAGAAGAAGGAGGGAGTGTGGGGGATGTTCAGAATTACAGTGTTTGTCCTTCCAAGGAAAAGTTATAGGTGATGGAACCCAGCTTTCCAGGAAAGGGCTGAGCATCTCCCTGTTGATGGGAAGTGTGAAAGAACTCCTTGTTTTACTTTGCTTGTGAGCAAAGTCTTTGCTTCTGACTGTCTTTATCTCAACCTAGGAGTTTTCTCACTTTTACTCACTCTTTGGGACTATCAGCTGGATGCCAGCTGGAGTGATCTGAGACAGCACAAATGGCCTTATAAAGAGACAATTATAAACTTATTGACTCACTGTAGTCCAATATGATCCATACATGAAGTTGAGAGAGCAGTTCATCCTATCCCAAAACACACGCTGGGAAAATGAATAACCCTCTGATCTCTGTTGCCTAAGTGTAGGTTGAGGCTGTCCTTGCAGACTGCCAGCTGTCTCCTGAGAAGGGTCAGAGGTGCCCCTTAGGTCCCGTGTTGTGTCTTCGGGGCCTATGACGATATCTCTCAGATATTTAAAATAGCATTATATAAGTAACTACAAAGGCAGTTGAATTCCATTTGTGGAATTCCACTGGGATTTTCATTGACTGGAATGGGAGCTTCAACATACAGATCATAACCATACACCTTTGTAGGTGTGTATGTATTTAAATGTAGATGTTTGGACCTAGAGCAGAATCTCACTTCTTGTGCGGTATCTGGAAAATCAATTAACCCCTATGAATTCTCATTGCCTAATGATAACATGGAGATGAGATCTGCAGAAATTCACATGCTTACACTCTGTCAGGTACCAGATCTATCTCCTCAGGCCACTGCCCAACAAAGCCTTAGGCAATAGAACTGTTATTCTCATATATCTTTTTTTATCTCTTACTGTGAAAAAAAAAATACTGTCCCAGTCCTTGAGTTCCTTTTTAAAGCCTTTTCCATCCATACCTAGGATAAGACAGACTTATACACAGCAGAGCTTCTGGGCAGAGAAGGAGGCAAATATCATCTAAGACATGACCATAACACACAGAGATTCTGTCAAGCCTCTTGGAGAGTTCCAAACAGCAAAAATACTTCGGAAACACTTGTTTTCAGTTCCAGAACTGGTCTCTACTGCTGCTGTTCTGCCTGAGCAGGATGTGGGCTATATAAAAGTGATGATATGCATCATCTATAGGTCAGAGTATTAAAATCTTGTCCCAGCAACAGACCCCCACCAGCAGGGACTCCTTCCAGCCTCCATATCCTTGGCACTGACAGAGGACTCTGCTTTCTGTCAGTGTATTTGTGCAGTGACACATATTCTCTAGTGATTAGATTAACGTTGGCAAAGGCAATATGAAAAACCCACACAGATTACCACTGTCACCCGCAGTAATTACATTTATTCATTTCCATTTAGCCAAGTTTTTACAAGCTGAGCAAGGGGCCAAATAAGCAATAAACACAGAGGCAAGAAATTAAAATGCTGATCCGTTCACTGTGAAAACAATCAAACTATCATCTTTCTTTAGGCAGCTCATTCATCATCCAAGAGGGCCACAGTGTGCTGATATGGAGGGCTGGAAATCTAATGTTATTACATGTAAATTCACTAACATGAAATTACTGCCCCTGATGTGATTTTACTAATAAATTAGTTCATTTCTACCTTTTTGCAAGAGACTTTAGGGACCGTGGAGAATTGTACACGAGTCTTGTAATCTCCCCTGCTTTATTTCAAGTGAGCAGACAGTTTAGTTCCTCCCTCCACCACCATCCCCTACTTCACCCTGTGGCTCTTGCCTTGGCACTGTTTCATTAGGGGATAAATTGACAGTCATATTTTTACTGTCTTGGGGCCAGCTTATTGCCTTGGGTCCAGGAGAAGCATCAGAGGATGGAGGTTTCCTGGCGTTGCATTTTACTGCTGCGACACTGATTGGGAGAAGCAAGTACTGTAGAATCATTTAATAGTTTGGGTTGGAAGGGATGATTAAGGCTCATCTAGTCCAAACCCCTGGCATGGGCAGGGACACCTTCCACTAGACCAGGTTACCTAGAGCTTCTTCCAACCTGACTAATGTTTCCAAGGATAAAGCATCCACCACCTCTCTGGGCAACCTGTGCCAATGCTTCAGCACCTGAATTTTTCTTCCTATCTAGACTAAATCAACTCTGTTTTAACTTAAAACCATCACCCCTTGCTCTTGCACAACATACCCTGCTAAAAATTTCTCCTGTTAGCTCTTGGGAGGTGACAATAAGGTTATGGCTCTGCACTAGTTGCATGTGTAGATGTGGCACTTGTGTTGTTGTTTAGTGGTGAACCTGGTAGTGCTGAGTTAATGCTTGGACTTGATAATCTTAGAGGTCTTTTATAATTAATAAATATATGCATTATTAATTCCATGTTTCTAAGAGTCAGCAGTGAAAACTCACCTGGTGATGCTCATGAGATCCACCTGGAGCAAATCCACATATCAAAATTCCAGTTTTACACTGAACAATTTTCAAGACCAGTAACTAGGTCATCATGTTTAAACCTTTTAGATTCCCTGGACCTGTATCAAATTACAGTTTATTCATTTTTCTATATTTATATATTTTCTGCATATTTATTTATAATATGTGTACCAATTTATAGCATTGAAGGGGGAAGAGAGTGTTTCAAAAGCAGCTGGCAGTTCTGAAGTCCTCATTTGTTATGTTTTCATTCACATTGAGTGATGGACTTATTTAATTTTTTTCCTTTTCTTCCCCATTCCATCTCTACCTTGCATGTTTAGCATCAAGGGCATATCTATGTTTCCCTACATGTGTTTGAACATTCTTTGGCTGAAGAAAACCCTGAAGAGGGTTTGTTTTCACCCTCTCTACCATATAAATATGGTTATTTATCTGCTATAATACAGGTGTCAAATAATTACATGCTTAAGCCTGATCTAGTTAATTGAGTTTTTCCTGTAGCCAGTAGGAAGAAATAAAACTTCTTAGGAAGGAAATTTTGAAGCAGATTACTATCTGGGAGTGCCTAAAATAATAATATGTATCAGTATATATAAATATATATATATACACAGGAAGTTGGAGTGCCCTTTTGCTGTGACTCTCTTGTTTATCTTCACTTGATGTACTTCAGTTAACCAAAATTCCTTGGTTCATTTAGCTTCTGCATGCACAAACAGGGCTATTTTCAAACCAGATGCTAATCTCTAGAAGTGTTCCTGATATTTTCCACCTATAAATGGGAATGGGAGTAAACCAGACCAAAGTGAAATACCCTTGAAATGGCTACAGCATTTTGTGTTATGACTTCAGCCTGAATTGATTCAGTCTGCAAGTCAAATCCTGTGTGTCCAGACTATAAACTAACAGGGATATTGCCCATGTTTTCCTTCTGACTCAAAAAGTTGTCTAAAGCTTACTCTGAATTTTGTGATTCCTGAGAAATGTCAACTGAACCTCACTTTAGGAAGTAAATTTTAGTTCTGGGTCAACACTTCGACATAGCATTAACTTGTGCAAAGTAATCTCAGGACAAACAAAATCATAATATTTCATTCCTATTGTGAGGAGTACAGCCACTGTAAATAACTTCTGACTGAAAAGCCATTATTTCATTAAGGAAACAACAAAAATTCCCAATTAACTTTCTACCCAGTAAGCTGAGTATCTGTCAATCAGCCAAATTTGCTGTCAATACAGATGAGCTGTTGACAAGTTTAGGAGTTTGTCTTATCTCAATCTTCTTAAAAATAAAATTTTACAGTCAGAACCTCAATATATTTGGAGCTTTTATCCAGATCACTGAGATATACCTACCTGTCAAAGCTGAATGTGTTGGGATGACAAAAGTGGGGACAGTGATAAGGGTTATGATGCAGTAAGGGACATTATTCTGTCCTCATCTACTCTGAAGCCAATTAGAGACTTGTTTCAGCCAAGTCTTCAGGTTTTCATAAGAATTGAAATAGTATTAAAAGAGATTTCAGGTTTATAAAAGACCCCAAGCATCCAGTTAGTACCCAAGTGGGATGTGAATTCAAACAGGATCTCACAAGACCAATCCAGTGTTGGTGGTTCAAAGACTGGCAGACATCGGGGACATCTAACCAGCCATCTCATCATCAGACCATCTCCAAACTAGCCTTGGACTCGAAGTGGTATCCAGGCAAATCCTGGACTGGGTTGAGCAGCACTGAGATGCTTTCCCCATCTGTTGGAAAACTTTGGCTCCTGCTGACTCAAATGCTGGGATAGCTGCTGGTCCATCCCCAATTCCCCATTTGGAGATGCTATAGCTGAGTTGATGGACATGCCACAAATGTGATCACACTCATCCCACCTAACTTTAGGTACCTGAGAGCCCTGCCAGACGTGTAGCTAAAGATTAAAAGTGGATGGCAGAAGCTGCAAGACACCCACAGCTGTCTGTCCCATCCATTTAACAGAGAATTCCCATTCCAGAGGAATGGGCATTGGATTCTCTTAGTCCCTTCTACAGTTCACATTGTGCACATTAAGCAAAGCAAAGCTTGTGCCAAGTAAGTTGTACACTCTGTGATAATAATTAGAGTCACCTAGGACTGGATTCCAGGGAGGATCTGCTCCAAGACAGGATCAGGTATCCCTGTGCTGAAAGCATCAGCCTCTCTCAGAGGGCAGGAGAGATGTTTAGGCATGTAACAACCCCAGTTTTCCATTTCTAGTCTGTAGCCAGAGTCCATGAGAGCATTCAGTGATATCAAGGCCTAAAAACATGGCTGAGGCTGAAGTTTATCTGTACTGAGCCCAGAAGGAGCAGCCTTGGTCCTAAATCCCAAACACCCAGTTTAGGCACCCAGAAGGAGCAGCCTTGCTCCTCAGTTCCAAATACTCAATCAGGGCATCTGGGAGAGAGTGATCTTGTAAAATGGGATAGAAGATTAAGTCACTGGTTCAAAATGTCCTGTAGGTACTAAGTGGTGAAGCCAAAACTGACTCCAGGCTTTTTGACATCCTGTTCTTTGCTGTATTAATTAGATCACGGTGCCTTGCTGAGAAAAATCTCAACATTCTCATCCTTCTTTGGCCCAAAGTGATCAAACACCACTCAGTGCCAATCAAGCCTTGTGAGGTATTAAGAGGAAGCTATGTAAAAGTATCAAGAGATGCTGTGTTTGCTTTTCTTTATCCCTGGGATAAATCCAGGAGCCTCTCCTTTGCTGATTTTGTATTATGCATTTGAAAGTGTTGGAGCAGATCAAAACCCGAGGAAGCGAGAGGGGTATTGTTTTGTGTAAGGGTGTTTTGAAGCCTCGGGTTGCTTATACAGCAAAATAAAGCAGTGCTGGCTTCTTTCTTTTCTTGCAAAGATCCTTTAGGAATTAATCTGGCAATTCCAGCACCAGAGAAGGGCTCTTCCTTTGCTAATCACCTGGCTTTATTCGGCTCTCAAACTCACTCGGAAGCTCCCTGTGTGTGCATTAACCAAAGGTACAGGATTATGTTTGTTTAATAATACAGTGGTGTCTTGCTGAACAACTGTAATTTCCATGTACTTATTGATCTTAATTTATAATGCCATTAGCTTTCTAAACTGCCATTAACTAATGATGGGCTCTGTAGGCTTAACAGCTCTTTCAAATCAGTTGCTGACAAGTGGGCCCCAGAAGCATTTGTCAAAAGGGTAATGGATCCCCATCAGAGTGGCAATAAATTAGGTTATAGTCTTATCAAATTAAACAATGGATGAAGGAAAATTAGCTATCAATAAAAATCTATAAAGCTGCCCTGATTATTCCCAGTCAATTATATCAATTAGAGATCAAACAGTGAACCCCCTGCAGTACGTTAAATAGAACTAACCAGGGCCAAAGGCGGCCAAATTGTGTTACAAAATGCAACACCACGGGCAGCTGTAGGAGATAATCATTGCTGTCATTGACAAAGGAGCTGCTTTATTAGAAAGCTGGATGTTGCCTGAGGGCAGGCTTCTGGCTAGAGGACAAAGGCTCTGTGATGAGGAAGGGGGAAGAGGCTTGAACCTGGCTGGCAGCACAAGGAGTGTGTTTCTGGCTGATAGCTCCCCCAACTTTTGTCATTTAAAGCAGGCTGGGCTTCATCAGCTTCTCCTGAGCCCTCAGAGAAGTGACTTTGTCAGGAGACTCCTTTTCCTCTCTGGTTTTGTTTTTCAGAGCTGTGATGTTGATTGAATTTTCACCAACAGTTCAAAGTGCTTTAAAGATGTAAACTTGAAGTGCTGTTTTAGTCTAGATTGTAACTTCAGGCGTGGAATAAAGGGTGATGCTGAGGGGTGATAATGCAGCATCTACTGGAAAAAATCCCACCATACCCTAGAAATTTCCTCATCGGCCTGAGTCAGTCTTTCTTTCTCTGTCAGGTAGACTTTGCACCTACAAGGAGGAAAGGGTCTCCTGTCCTTTTCACATTTCACGTTGTTTCATGATGTCTCTCTCTCCCAGGGCTTGGAGGTTGGAGAGAGCTGCTTGTGCTGTTTTCTACTGCAGCTCATTACACAAAGGGATTTTTTTCCTCTTCTCAGCTGCAGATTGACCACAGGGTCCCAGATTATTGGAAAATGCTCTGAGGGCTGGAGCCCCTCTTCTCTGGAGCCAGGCTGGAGGACCTGGGGGTGCTCACCTGGAGAAGAGAAGGCTCCAGATAGACCTCAGAGCCCCTTCCAGAGTCTAAAGGGGCTCCAGGAGAGCTGGAGAGGGACCTGGGACAGGGGATGCAGGGACAGGACAAGGGGGAATGGCTTCCCACTATCAGAAGGCAGGGTTAGATGGGATATTGGGAAGGAATGCTTCCTGTTGGTCACTATCACCAGTAGGAGTTGCTGAGTAGAGACAATTTGATTCTTCCTGCTTAAAATGTTGGATCAGATGCAGGAGAAAATGGACTTCTTTTTAAAAATTAGATACTGGTTTGCTCTCTTCCTCTCTCTTCTAAAGAGACCCATAAACACAATTCACATCAGCACTGAATGCCAGCCCACCTTCACACACAAAAAAACACAAAAGAACATAAGAAATCACACGGGCTGGAAAATGAGACACCCAAGCTAGGAAATATTGAAACTAAGGTCACCAAAGTATCCCTAAATTAGCCTATTTGTGATAATACTTCAAAGGAAGATTTTGGATATTGTGGTAATGATTCACAAAATCTCCCATGAGGCTTCTTATTTTTTCCTCTTTGGGCAAAATGATGGTTCAGCAGCATAAAAAATGACACAGTACAGTTGTNCACTACAGAGCTCCAAGAAAATATATTAAAGGGAGCTTTACAAAATAGATGGGGGAGGGAAGGGAAGGGGTATGTGGAGGGGTGGTGGTGGTAACAGATACCAGGCTGGGCAGTCTGCACTTTTTTTTTTTTTCCTTTCTTAAATATTATATTTAATCCAGTGGAAGGTGAGCTTTAGGGGTGCAGTCCTCAAAATCTGGATTAGACTCCCAAAGATACCCAAGGTAACCCTAAACCTCACTTCTTTTCCCACTGAAATCAGCAGTGCAGGGCTCTGCTTTATGTTCTGCAGCACAGACCTGCAGGTGTCTGTGTGTGCACGTGCACAGTAGTTTTGAAGAACTACAAAACAAAACACACCCTAAACTCATGCTTCTTCCAGCAGAGGAGTTTCAAGAGAACAAAAATTGATTGATGTAATTCATATGCACTAAAGAGTACTGGAAGGCTTTCAAATACACCGTGATGGGACTAGACTTGACTAGAATACCCATAATGTTTCTTGCTGAGCAAAGCACTTAGTAAATGGAAGTGAGGATGATCAAATTTGGTCCTAAGGGATGCCAGGATATAACTGCTCGAGTTTTTGATCCTGTTCAGACTTTTGAATGTGCTTTATTGTGTGCCTGAGAGTCACCTCTTTCAAGACACGTGATCTCCATCCTCGTTGAAACCAGGCATATGTGTCAGTACTTGCAGGGCTGGGGTGTGACTGCACACTGGTTTGTAGTAAAGCCAGCAGAAAAGGAAGAATGGTTTCTGTTGGAACACCCCCCTTTGAAATTTCCACTTCAGAAATCCTGGCTGTACGATCAGGGTTTCTTTCTGTGGGCAAATGTTGGTACATAAATAAGTATAAGAGTCTCTTTTTCCATTTTCCAACACTTGTCAAAACAACAGAGATGAGGAAAGCAAAATAAATGTAATTTTCATTCAAATTTTCAGTGTGGAAACACTCTGAAATGGAGTAACACCAAGAAAAATCTATATATTTCTTTCAAAAACAGAGAATGTATGTAAAAAACAAAACAAAACAAACTACACAACAAAAAAACCACCAAACCAAAAACCACCAAAAAACCCCAGCTTGGTAATTTAAAGAAATAATTTGGTTTTATTTGTCATCCCATTGGAAAGAAATTGTGCACTAAATTTTTGCAAGAGCTGGGTTAAGAACTGACCCATCTTTTTCCCCTCAAAAATGGACTCAAAGCCTTTCTGAATGTAACAACTGTGAAACATTGGAAAAGAGTGTCTGGGAAAGCTGCGGAATGTCCATCACTGAAAATCTTACACAACATGTAAGAAAAGATAAGAAAGAAATCGGAGACAGAGGGAGGGGACCTTGCTTTGTGGAAGGGCAGACGCCAAGTTGCAATTTTGGGTTTTTTTTCTAAATTTCTTGTGATGTCTCTGCTCTGTAGATGGTTAAATAAATGCTCAGGATTGGTGCCAATGACTATGTCAACTCTTATTAGAGGAGATAAACCCTGACAAATCGATGGGCCCTGACAATATTCACCTGAGAGTCTTTAGAGAGCTGGCTGACATCCTTGGGAGGCCACCCTCCATAAGCTTTGAGAAGTTGTGGAGATCACAGAATCACAGAATCATAGAATCACAGAATGGTTTGGGTCAGAAGGCACCTTAAATCTGTCCAGCTGGCAGCCTGTCACAGGTGGAGGCCTCCAGGGCACAGTATTGCTCCCTGCACTGTTTGATGTCTCCACAAATGAACTGGATGATGGGATTGAGAGTACCCAGAGGTTTTCTGATGATACCAAACTGAGTGGGGAAATGGACACTTTGGAAGGAAGAGCTGCCCTGCAGGAGGAACCTGGACAGGCTGCAAGCACAGGCTAACAAGAACCTTATGAAGTTCAACAAGTGTAAGGTCTTGCACCTGGAAATAATCCAGGAGTGCAGCAGAGGCTGGGATCTACTCATCTGGGGAACAGTTTTGTGGAAAGAGACCTGGGAGTCCTGGTGGACAGCAGGCTCCAAGGGGTGAACGATGTGTTGCTGAAGCACATAAAGCCAAGAGCTTCCAGGCTGCATCAACAAGGACATCACCAGTAGAGATAAATAAGTCATTATCCCAGTCTTCTCAGTGCTTTTCAGTCCAAACTGAAAATACTGTGTTTAGTTCTGGTCCCCACTGTGGAGAAAAATGTACTCAGGCTGGAGAGAGTCCAGGGAAGTGGCACAGAGAAGGAACTGGGAAATTTTCCATATGAGGACAGGCTGAGAGAACTGGATTTGTTCAGCCTTAAGGAAAGATGGCTTAGGGAAGAACTTATCACCATGTTCCTGTATTTAAAAGGCACTACAAAGGAGGTAGAGGCTCTCTTTTTACAAGGATTCCCATGGAAAAGATGAGGGATAGGAAAGATTGGATCAAATATCCCTTGAGGTCCTCTTCATTCTTGTATCCTGTGATTAATTGGAAATAAATGTTAATTGACAATTATTCTAACTTCAGTCCTGGGAGCCAGCTTCCTCTATATATTCCTGAGTAATCCATTTGACTGCCCTGAGAAGGTTTGGTCTCAAATACTTCCCCTCTGCCTTAGAGACCTGCTCATCTTCACTTCCTGCTCTGACAGCATCAGCCAGAAGAATATTGGGAGGCCAGACAGCAGCTGGTGCAAAGCTTCCTGGGGAAAAAAAAGAAAAAAAAAAAAAAGTGTATATATATATGTATATCTATACTAAAACAGCCCAGGGACTGAGAAATTTGGAGTCACACAGACACTCTCCTGCAGAATCCTGGTTCACTGATCTTCCCTTTTAGCAGAGCACCTCTGCAATTGGATTCCAGGACTCCTTTCCCAGCAGTGAGACACAGCATCAGACACCAGACGCGGGGAAAGTGGGGTGGGTGCACGGAGGGGGGAAGGGAAAGAAAGTAATTTAGCATCTGGCGAAATGGATTGTGAGCATACAGAAGATGTTATACTATTAAGACTTCTCTCTGTCTCCCTTTCCCTCTCTCGCCTTCTTTTATTAAAGGCCTAGGCAATTTAAAAATGGAGACTGTATCCCACTTAATAGCCTTGCTGTTAATCTTCTTGCCAGTCAGCTCTCAGCTCTAAGTATCGAACGCACGAAAAACCCTCCTCCTGTCACCAGCTGTGGTTAGGGAGTGACTGTCCTCAGGGGCTCCAAGCCTTAAAAATAAATAAATAAAAGGAAATTCACCGCTGAGAAAAGGCAATAACAGGAGTCTGCTGTTGTCTAACCTGCCATATAAATGAAACAATCAAAGAAGACAACAAAGGAAACTCCACTAACATCCAGAGGCAAAAGCAGTTTGCTGTAATATATCCTGTCTTGGGGAACTATTTTTAGCCAAGCCCCTCTTTTTTTTTGAACAGGCACACACAATCTCTTTCTAATTTTGATTAAGAGAGGAGAAAAAAAACCAACAACAACAACAACAAAAAAACCCCTTCAAAACACAACATCTTGAAGACAGGTAGGGAAGAACGTGAAGAGGCAGGCAACTACAAGAGAGAGCTGAATTAAAACAAATCCTTTGCGGGTATAAAGGATAAAAATAAAAATTACTTTGAATGTTTAAATAAAAGCAGCTTCTGATCTGAGCACTGTTCAGCTGTCTGAAAACTCAGCCACTGCTGGTATTTAAATGTTTTTGCTGTGATCACATGCAGACAATAATGACCTGAAACCCTGTTGTGTTTGGAGCTACATCAGCATTGCTCAAAAAGATGTTCTGACCTCAAATTTTTTTTATATATATATTTATTTATATTAGTTCATTTTAAGCATTTAATATACATAGAGGCATGCTTGCAAACGTGAGCAAGCACATACGTATGTAGTTAGTGTCAAGTGTCATGTATGCAAAGCACACATTTAAATCCTAATACTGAATTCTCATTAAAAAAATCTTTCTGAGATTTAGGATGGGGATTAATTTTGAGATTTCTCTTTCCAAGCTCAGTTCCTGAGCTGTGATTTGATCAAGTGATTATGCATCTCCCAGAGGTAAAAAAATACCCGGATACTCCCCATTCAGTGTCAAACTCTGAATAAGCAGCACTGGAGATATGAACCTGTGGAGGTGCTTGAGGCCATGTGAGTGAATTGTGGCTGGCAGCCCCAACCCACACATGAGGCCACAGTTAGAGCATCCAGCTGGTGGGTTCTGCCCCACAAATTATTTGCTTTCTTGGGACTATCTAAGAGAACATGAATGAGCATTATCACATCTCTCTGTCTTTCTCCATAAATGTCTTCCCATCTACCTTTAGAGAAGACTTCTGCTTTTGAGCTCGTTGTCCAGACTGCCTTTATAAACAAGTGGCTGCTTCTCTGGTCTTTCTTCTTAAGATGACCCTTTCTTCAGCAGGTGACCCCTTTTTCTGCAGATGACCACACCCCAGAAGTATTATGCCTCTCCACAGATGATGTGCAGAGTTCTGTCTGAGACAAGCTCAGCTGTAGGCAGATGAACTACATCCACAATGCACTGCATTTTGGCCATTCTTTGGCCCAGTTTCAATAAGATAAGTGAATTTTACTCTCTAGAGAGATTATTCCAGGCTGTGCAGATTGCAGCACGTTCACAGGAGATGTGATTGCAGTGATGTTAATCTGAAGTTGACCAGAGGGTTCTCCTTACCAAAAAAAGCCCAACCCAAGCTTTGCTCATTAATGTCTCCACACTGAGTACAAAGGTTGGTGATTTCTTGCACACATTCCTGAACTGGCCTTTAGAGAAGAACACAACTTAACCTGCTGTTAACTCCTCTGGCACAAGCACATTTTCCTTCTGGATTGCCTTTTGGAGGCATCTGACCATCTCTACTGCATGTATGGGGAACACAGACCCCTAAACTGGCCATTCATGGTGATACATTTGGAACCAAAACCTAAAGTTTTATCCATTCATACCCTTAGGTCTAGAGGTCTTAAGATACCATGTAATGGCCTCGAGCAGAGCCATTGCATAGCAAAACTTCTGTATAAATTCCTGTTAATTGGATAACAGCCCTGGGCAAAACATTAGTTTATGAGGAACTTTAGATATAAGTTGGCAGCTTGGAAGCACCAGCCCCTTAAAACCTACCAGTCATCTCTTGAAAAGTTATTTAACAAAAATACAGCTTGGGAAAAAAAAAAAAAGTTTCTGTTGTTGCAGGCAGTCTTGACTGAGAGCCAAAGCTCTACAAGGGTTTTCTTGCTGCTGGGAATGAAAATTGTTGTCCACAACTGTCAGTACTTTGGTTTGTAAGAGGTTTCTAGAAGAACCTAATTCTACATATTTACACAGAAATACCTTCATGCTGAAGGTATAAATCTTTTGTGAAGGGTCATTGCTAATTAATAGATCATCTTTGATAAAGATTAGCCCATTTTTGCCATGCCCAGTGGGTAAATATTGGGCACACCACCCTCTCTAATATCCTCTATTACTGCACTTATGACCATTTATAATTCAGAAGCCTTACATCCAAAGCACACTTATTCCTGCTATTAATCATTCATCAGCCTTTGATAAAAAGTTAAAATACCTTCCCTTTACATTAAGACTGACCAGCAGATTGACAGATCAGGTCAAATAGAGCTAATCACACCTCACTAGTTGTACTGAGATGATTGAGGTGTAAAAGCTGACTTTGACAAATGAGTTTGAGAATCAGAGGTGGATGGAATAGGTGCATAGTTTGGCTGGTTATTGCTACCTAAAGAAAATGATGTTTCTAAGTTTTCATGGGAGCTGCAAGAATTCTGTGATTCTGTGATGTGATTCTATTATTCTGTGGTATTCCCCTGGTTCTGTTCTGAACTGTCTTTTATTTCTTGACCAGGCCAGCACTGCTTCTTTATGTCCCTGCTTTACCCACTGATGTTTCTCCTGTCAAGCACACGTATCATGGCAATTTTCTCCCAAGAAAGGAGCAACAGAACAGGAGAAAACAGCCTCAAGTTGTGCCAGGAAAGATGGAACATTAGGAATAATTCCTCCACTGGAAGAGTTGTCAAGCACTGGAGGAGGCTGCCCAGGTCAGTGGTGGAGTCAATGTTCCTTGGAGGGATTTAAATGCTGTGTAGATGTGGCACATGGGGACATGGGTTAGTGATGGGCTTGGCAGTGTTGAGGGATGGTTTCCCTCACTGACCTTAGAGATCATATCCAACCTAAATGATTCTTCGATTCTAACAGCCACCTTACCCAAGCTGACCATCAGAGGTGTCCAAGGCCAGGCTG
>VWYO01027331.1:83466-86731 GCA_013400275.1 Rhadina sibilatrix | reverse complement strand
TCAGACAATTTGTCCAGAGCAGTGGCCCATTGAGTACAGCTGCTTCTGGGTACAGTCACATGCTGCGTGCCCACACCTGCCAGTGCACTGGTACACTTGTATTTCTAGGGAGCCATCCTTTTTCTTGCTGCTTGTTGTCATTTTAGCAAATCAGACTCAACCTCAATGCTTTGTGTTTTGGGTGCTGCTGTTCCAACTAACCTGGGTGGAAGAGGATATTCTCAGTTTGATTCTCTGCTCTCTTCTAGATTGTGGATAAGAATCAAACTGAAATCACTGCCAAAAACTCTCTGTTGCCTTCAGTATGTCTGCATGCATCTCTTTGCCTTAAATTTTGAATGCTTAGTACTTCAGATAGTTATTATCACAGCAACATTGCAATAGGAAGGAAATGCTTTCTTATCCTTTTTAGAGATAGGGTGCTGGCACATGAAAGCAGAGAGATTTGCTCATGGTCTCTGAGAAGTCTTCTGAAGTCTAGCTTCATGCCCTTGCTGCAAGGCTTCAGGACACAGGGAGCATTGGCAGCATTTGTACCTGCACAGACAACTTTGTGTGTTCCATATGTTAGCAACTAAGAAATCTGTATTGGAAAAAATAACCTTCTCATTGGGTGGTGTAAGGTTAAAACGTGAAAGTCCTGTTTTATAAACACAGCTGTCAGTTGTGTGTACAAAACACAAGTAAAAATATTCAGAGATAAACTGAGGCTTCATGAAATATGTCTGCATGTTTTTTTCTACCCCAAAGAGCAATTTTTTTTGGTCTTCAATCATACATGCACTCATGCTTTTTCTCTCTCCATTTTCCTCTCTATCCTTTTAAAATCCTCTGACAAAAGGCTGGTATTCAAATGATGCTTTTCAGGTCCAGGAGCGTTTTGAAGGGGTTGTGTGAGAGGCAGCTGCTGTTATTTCCAATTCTTACAATGTTCAGCACCAGCTACTGGGAAATAGATATAAACTGCAGACTGTTGCTGTCTAAAGGCTAATTATCTTTGATTGTGCAACTTAATTAATTCTGAGGTCAAGTGCAGAAAACATAAGCTGATGAATTTTCCCCTCTGTCTCCTTTTTCTCTCTATCTCTTCCCCAACCCCAATCTTTATTTTATCCTCTGTCTCTCTTTCTTTCAGTAACCAATGGCACTAGCCATTCACCAACAGCGTTAAATGGAGCTCCATCTCCTCCTAATGGCTTTAGCAATGGGCCATCCTCTTCCTCTTCCTCTTCTCTGGCTAACCAGCAGTTACCGCCAGCTTGTGGAGCTAGGCAGCTCAGCAAACTGAAGAGATTTCTTACAACCTTACAGCAGTTTGGCAATGACATTTCTCCAGAGATTGGGGAGAGAGTGCGTACCCTTGTGCTAGGACTTGTGGTAAGCAAGTATTTTTAATGTTCTTTTCCCTCTTCCGTGCCTGATGTGTTTATTTTACAAATGAGTGGATCACGTGCGCTGCATTCATTGTACTTTAGGGATGCCAAAATGCAAGAGTGAAGCTCCAGCTCTTGCTGACAGAGCTAACATAAGTAACCTTACTAGCCTCCCTCAAGTGGCAGCTATTCCCTACTAGATATAGCCTTGACTATTTTTGCCAGTATATTGTTATTGTGTAATGGTGTGAGAGGGTTTTCATTCTACACCGACAGTATCCCTACTGTAGACATACCTTGAATCCTGTAACGTAGTAAAATATGGTTTGACTTGTCTAGTTTAGTTGAGAGAGCCCTGCATAAGTAGTGCCAGTGGTAAAAAGGGTCAGCTGAGTATGTTTGGACTGCAGTTATGCAGTGCAAAACTCTTTCTCTGTATCATCAAACCAAACAATTATGAACCAAACAAAGCACTGCTGCTACTTAAGTGGCTTTATTGGTAAGGTTATCTCTATGTGATGGCATGGCTTAATGAAAATTTCAGTTCTTTCTTACCTATGTCTGTCAACTTGGGCTGCCCTTTTACATGCAAACTGAAATCTGGCCCAGGGTTCTTTTTATTCACAGTAAAGTTCTCTCTCTGCCAGACATTCTTGTTTCCCATGAATTTCCTTCAGCGATAATCGGATGTACCGGGGAAGATGCTGTTGTGGTGCTCTAATTTACATCTGTTCTGAGCAGCTGCAGTTGCCATTGATTTCATTTGGAGCAGAGACTGACAGCACTGTTTAGCACTGGGGCTGAGGGGTGACTTCACAATCTTTGCTTGTATCTTCACAAACCCCTGCCTGGCAGCAGTGGATGCCCCTTCACCTGGGTCTATGTCGAGGGGAAATTTTATGTAGGCACATAAAATTATTAGTAACTCTTGCTCTCCATTTATTTCCATATTCAAAATATGTGTTTAATGGGGTTTTGCTTGTCAAAAGGTTCTTTTTGGAAGGGGGAACTAGAAGCTGAAGATGGCTTTGGGAACATCCACATTCCACTGATTTTCAGATAAAAACTGCTTTCCCACTGTTAATTACAGTTGATTTTTAACTTCATTTGAGGTCTTAGGAGCAAATTAGGATTTTTTCCTTGGTAAAATACACATATCATGCTATTCCCTTGGTCAACCCTGCCAGCATGTGGAATTCATGATTATGACTTCATCTCTAAAGTAATGACTTTCCTACATAGCCTAGAACATAGTAAACAGTCCTCTTTCAAAAGAAAACAGTAGAAAAAAAGTGAAATTTAAAAAATGTTGAAAAATGCAGCTTTAACTGATGTTTGAAATGTAGAAGCCTTTGCATGCTTTACCCTTGAGAGCTTAAACTGTACTCTAAGCAACAGGCACTGAATGTCTGAGATGCTTGTGCTTTCCTTTGTGTATTTTAATAAGGTAATCATTTAATATGCAGCATGCTTTTCTTAATTCTCTCACCAATATCAAGTTGTTAAGCAGTTTCAGAGCTCTTCAGTTACTGTTTCTCTTGCTAAGTGTTCTTATTATTTTGTCACCAAGACAGAATTTTTTTTCTCAACAGAATTCTACTTTGACAATTGAAGAATTTCATTCCAAACTGCAAGAAGCTACTAACTTCCCACTACGACCTTTTGTCATCCCATTTTTAAAGGTATTGCACAGTTCAGTGATCTGGAAAGTATTTCAAACCATTTTGTTGCTAGGTCACAGATGCATGTTGCAGTTTTTCTTTTTAAGAGAGTCAGAGAAATGAATAACGTGTAAGGGCTACTTTCCATAGCTTAGTGCATGTAACTGCATCTGACTATATGGTTCAGGATCATTTCTGGCTGCTCACAGGAACTGTTGGTTCCCTAATTCT
>VWYO01027331.1:60966-78466 GCA_013400275.1 Rhadina sibilatrix | reverse complement strand
AATGTAGGCTGGTAGTGTCATGTTTGTTTGCAGTGTTTTTCTGGTTGAGAACTGGTTTGTATCTCTCATGTGGAGAGGTACAGAAGTCGGTCCACAGGCATCAGCAGCAATGTGCTGCTGCAGCTGTAGAGAACTGCCTTTGCTATCAGGGCAGAACCTCTGCACAGTCCTCTGTGTCCAAGGCCATGTTGGTTTCAGAGTCTCTATGAGTACACTTGAGTTGCCTTAGGAGCCTCATCTCTCCCTGCTCACAATAGGGAGAATATTGATGTTTCATTCTGCATTCAAAATTAGTTCTCATTATCTTCCCAAAAACTAGTTCCTGTGTATCAGGGCCATGATGACCAGAAGAAGTCTGCACACTTGACCTAGAGAGGTCCTGATTGATCTTCTCTCAACAAACTAATTATTTATTAATATATGGTTTGATAAGGATTGTTTAGAATAATGTTTTGAGCAGGTTGAAAATACTTGAGCTGAACTATAAATTTTTAAATATTGCTATTCTTGACTTCGAGTTATTTGTTTGTCCAACTATTACTTTGTGCTATTACATGCCCAAATTATATGGCATGTCAATCACAGTTTTCTATACTAACTTCTAAAAAATTAAGCAACCGAATATATCCCTGTTTAATAAACGTATTAAAAGCTGTACATATTTGTTTTGTGCAAAGAAAATATGTTCATTCTATTTAGATAAATGTATCTGCAAATGTTCGTGTTTATGGTTAAAGGGCAAGAATGAACATTTCTTTAGGAGAAGGTAAAGAAGTAAAATAGATCACAGTTTTTGCTGAAGAGTTCAAAATTTGGTTTGTCTCTAGGAGCATCTAAGCATTAAAAAGATCCTTTTTTGTTTGTGATAGTGGATAAGGAACACAAATATGTTGCTTCTTCCTTAATTACTCATCTCCTAAGTAAGGCTTTCACATTTCTACCTCACAGGCCTGCTGAGATGTGATGATATATCTTTTAAGTATGTACCACTAGTCAAGTACTAGATCTGATTCTTTTATTTCTTCCAGATATTTATTTGTAAATATATGCGAACTGAACTTCAACTCTTTTCTGCCATGCAAAGCAGTTCAAGTAGTCGGGTGTCTTGAATTGTAGTGTGTATGAGCTTTTTAAAGGAACAGTGAAATTAAAACAAGCAAAAACCCTGCTCACAACACAGTCAGTCAGTCAGGCAATCTCTCTAATAACCGAAATAAAATAGATATTTGGTTCTTTCACAAAACGTTTGTGTTCTGTTTGGTCTGAAAAAACCTCCTTATTCCACAACCAACTATCTTTCCGTCCTAAGATGAATAACTGATAGCAATTTCTAGTTTTTTTTCTCCACTGTTAAAAGTTTTATATGTACTGTCTATTCTGGCATTTTTTGTGACACAGTGGTTCCGCTCTTACAGTACAGCAACAGGTGCTGGAGCACTTGCCATTGTTACAGTGCTAACAAAGTAATTTACCAAGATCCTGGGCTCAAAACTTTTCAGAACATCTGTTTTTTGTTTGGTTCCTTGCATATTACTTTCAGAACATTTTTGACTTCAGAAGTATTTCACTGCTTAAAAAAGAAGAGTTTTTTGGGTTTTGTTTGTTTGGGTTTTTTTTTAAGTGGGAGTTATTTCAAAAGCAAAGGAAACTACTGAAGTTCTTTGTCTTATCTTTAGTTACTAAAAGTTATGTTATTTAATCCAATACTTGAAAATTCTGAGGCGAAAAATCATCATGCGGTAGTGATGGAACAAGAGAGGTCAAGGCAAATTACTTTATGCTCCAAAAAATAATTAGGTAAAAATGACTGGCCTTTCTTAGTATCGATGTTGGCATGTGCTGTAAAGAAAGGAAGATGTTTCCCAAAGTGTGTAACTATCTCTGCAAAGGGAAGGGACATACAGTTCCACCTGTTCTGGCAAAAAGTATAACAAAGTATGACCCAGTAGATGGGCAAAATGTGCTGCCCAGGGATCAACCAAGCATTTTCAGTTCTCTTTGTCTGAGTCCTGGTAATCTCTAGGCCATGACCCAAGTCCCAGTGGGGCCATGAAAGAACAGTTAGAAATCCTTCAAGCTACATCTGGCTAGGAGGAGGATTGTAGCCCTCCGGGTGATTAACTGAAGCTCTGGAATGTGAGATTTTCTTGTAATCTTTATCTTAATGTGTAACTGCAAGTGTAATGGGAAAGTTGAGGGCAATCCTATTCTCAATCCCATCCTCCCCAAGGCCCTCAAAGGATGGTGACTGAGGCGGCTTATGGAGTTGCAGATCCCCTGGTTTCAGACAATTTCTGAGTCCTAACTGCAGTCTGAATGGAAAACAAAGGATTGTCACTTGTTGAAAACAGCTGCTCCATAGGAGATCAGGATAGTAAGAAATCAGAAGTCAGACAAGACAGTGCTTTTTCCCTCTTTAAAGGTGTGGCACTCAGACCTGGTTTTCTCACAGCATTTACTGTTTCCTTTTACATTTTTGGTAAACTCCTATCCTTCCATGCGTATTTAGTACAGCTATAGCCACTTTTGGAGGCTGCCTGCTTTTAGGCAGCTAACCACAAACCTAGCTGGGAACAGTGGCAACAGTTTCAACTCAAAGCAGGCTTTCCTCTGATTTCTGATTTTTCTTTTTCATCTCTGTTGAAACTGCTTGCAAGCTGTCCTCTTAACGTGTACTGCACTCTTGCAGGCCAATCTGCCCCTGCTGCAGCGGGAGCTGCTGCACTGTGCAAGGCTAGCCAAGCAGAACCCAGCCCAGTACCTCGCCCAGCACGAACAGCTGCTTCTGGATGCCAGCACCACCTCACCTGTTGACTCCTCAGAGCTGCTTCTCGATGTGAACGAAAACGGGAAGAGGCGAACTCCAGACAGGTGAGCGCCACTGCACCTTTCATGCCCTGCCCAGAGTGTCAGTGGGCCCAAGATGCTGAGCTCCACCAGCATGGGGGCAGCTTGCGGGTGGGTGCTGGGGGGATACTCAGAGAGGATTCCCTGGGTGCCTTCATGTCCGACCTGACCGTGAATTTTTCCAGAGATGGTGCATGCACCACCTCTCTGGGCAACCTGTGCCAGTGCTTCACCACCTTCCATATTAAAAACGTCTTCCTTATACCCAGTCTGAATCTACTCTCTTATTAGCTTCAAATCATTATCCCATGCCCTTTCATAACAGGCCCTGCTGATTCATGTCTACATATACATGTATATATATAGAGAGAGCTACATATGTGTATATATTCCTGAGTACATAAATATAATACATGCACACATTGATTCAGTCACCTCAGGACACACTGTGATCATATCAACACAGAAGTAATGGTCAGCCAGTTCTGTAGTATTTTGTGCACAGCATTTCTGTCATGAAGTGCCAAGTAGCACCATATGCAAGTCCCTTGCATCAGACATTTTGTTGAACTCAACATTAAATGTGAGGAGAGTCTCTAGGCATTTATATTGGGAAGTACAAGGCAAACCCCAGAGCACTCTCAGGGCTTTGGCTCCTTCTGCTGTGCCATATTTCGTATCCATACATGGAATATGCATATTTCTTTCAAATATGGATATTTCTTTCAAAGAGGAGAAATGTTCACTGAAATCTGTTTTTTGTTGTTGAGCTGAGGAGAGTCCATGCAGAAATGGAACAGTTATTATTTTTTGGAATAAAGTTATTTGTTTAGTGTTACAAGCAAATGACTCTTGTGGTTATTTACTTTTACCTGTTTTCTTATGCTAGTGTTAGATATTCAACAGGCATTTACATTTTACCTTTGGGAAACTCAGGTATCGTTATTTTTCATTGATTTTTTTGCCATGGGTTTTATAGTGTGGAAAACTTTTATTGTGCTGTTCTGCCAAATACCACTACCTGTATGCCTGAGGTATGCAAGTGTCCTAGTTATCCTTTAAATGAAAAAGAGGATTTGCAAAGTCCAGAAGCCTCGTAACTTTGTACAGGTGACATTTTTATGTTGGAGCAGGCTTGAATGGCACAAAAATAAACAGAAAACAAGGTCTGAAAGCTCACAGTAAAATTTTAGACTTCTCATAGCCAGAAGTGAAAGTCATATAGCCATTAGATAGAAAAAGATGTGAAAGTATTTGAAATTAGCTTGCCCAAGATTGTGTTTCAGAAAAATCACTATGGACCAGCGAGAAAATTAAGGTACAAGCAGAAAAGCTCTTTTTATATGTAACGACCGACCCTCTTTTCACCAGTTTTTCCAGCCAACTAGACCAAACCGAAGCAGCTGTTGGGGTTAACACAAGCGTGTTTATACACCCCAGAAAGATTTGGACTTTTTTTGGACTTTTTTTTACGTGTATTCTCTTTCTATGTGCAATGAAATAACTTCCAAAGCTGAAATTCAGCACCTTGGGGCAGTTCTGCATATCCTCAGTCTTTGCAGAGTAGTGTGCCAAAACATCTGTTAAAAAGGCCTCTTAATATCTTGTGAATAACTTAAATGTCAGCATGCTGTTGTGTCAGTAGCAGACACAACATTTTTCCTACAAGGAGATAGACGCACATGAAATTATCTGGTAAGCCAGTGAGGTATTGCTTGACAGAATACAGAGGACAAGAGGGATACTCCTTCCTGACAGCCCTAGCTCAGTTTATTTTTCCTGTTAGCAGAGAGCAGTATTACTCATATATCCCATAAGGGCACAAAAGAAAAATGCAAAACAAAGTGTTTCTTTTGCTTTCCATCTTTAGCATTTGGAGTAATGCTCCCTCTCTTTGAGACCCTGTTTGACGGTGTTGAATTTCGGTTATTTTGTAGTAAGTATGGTCTAACCTGTGTTATCTTCAATCCTGCTTGTGAGGGAGAAGGTGGGTGATGCAGGTGGAGACCAGGACAAGAACTTTGTAATGGGAAGAACCTGTGATGGTTTTATAACAGAAGGGACATAAGACTAGCACATAAAGCGACCAGCACATCAGAAAAATATTGGATTTTAAAATCAGCTTTCACCTTTTCATTAAAACTGAGGCCCAGACCTAGAGAGATTTGGGTATGGTTTATGAATTTTCTTCTCAGCATTTCCTTTTAGTTAAAATATGTAGGTGCTCTTGAAATTCTTAAGTCTCTACTTGTAAATTCAAGTGCCTTTGGCTTCACAGCTGAAGTCTCTCTTAGGCTGTGAACAACTTGAGGAGTCTTCAGCTCTCCACAGGTAGTAATGCAGCTTTTGGGGTGAGGAGTAGACAGTTTAACTTCCATTGTTGTGGTAAGAGCCTATCTTTGAATTCCTAGAGTCCAGGGAGGTGCAGTGTGGGGTGTCCCACTGGCCTGCACACTCCAAGGTACAGCAGCTTCTGTCCATTGCAGCCTGAAATTCAGCTTCTTAGTTCTGGGGAAGTGGTGTTTCCAAAGAACTCATCCTTTCTTTTTGACTCTGCAACAATTTGCTGTAATGAAAAAAAGCTCACGTGAAAAGAGACCGCCCAGTGCACTCATTGGAATGATGCCTTGAGCTTAAAAAATAAGTTGGTTTTGTTCAGTGTCAAGCAACCCTGTCACTGGTTAGTCACATCTACTTTTCCATTGCCTATGACTATAATAAAAGCTATGCAGAACAATATATGTTGTAGTGTTGGCTGAGCCAAGTTTAGTGGAGTTGTCTTGTGCACTCAAGAACATTTGTGCAACAGATTTAGTAAAAAGAACAAGATGCTTTTGGAAAGATTCTTAAATTTACTGAATTGGAGTCTGCATACGTTTTAATGTGAATAATGTAAGTAAATCAACCACAAAAAACTGTCCTCAGAGGCAGAACATGCCTAGACTGAGTGTGTATTGAAACCAAATACTTGTCTGGCTTTATACTCATTACACTATTAATTATTTTAATTGTTTACAGAGGAGCATGAGGAAACATCTGGAAATATATATACCTTTTGTTTAGAAATATAAGTAATTTTCAAATACACAAATAAAATTTCAGCGGAATATATCAGACATACTCTAAGGGAAGGGTTTACTGTGACTCCATGGCTAGTAAATGAAAAAAAAATTGCTCAAAGACCACATCTTTCCCGGAGAACTAAGTGCAGCTGGAGTAATTTTTGATTGAAGATGTGTGTCTTACTGAAGTAAACTGTGGTACCTTTTTCACTTCCCAAGGTATATGATATAGATATATAGATATATAGTTATACACAGGCATGCATTGTATATAATGTATATGTTATATACATACACACACATTTATATTTTTCATTTGGGCATGGGTAACTGCATACCGTTGATTCCAGTAGAGGCAGACTACAGTAGAGGATTAGGCAAAGGAAGTGGAACATTTGTTACATGTAACCACAGCTGCCTCATGATTTTTTTGTTAAAGAAAGTCCACATACAGTAATTTTTTCTGCTTATAATTTCAGAACCTTTCTTGCATATCCATTTTCCAATTCTGGTTATTTATCTGCATATCCAAGTCTACTATATGAGGTTTTATAGAGCAATCTGACAGCCGAGCTTTGTGTTTTACTGAATGTTTTCTTGGTGCATATGGTCTGACACGGATGAGCAGCCACGGTGAGATTTTGGAGTCTATTAAACTAGCTCATTAAAAAGATCAATCTGTTTCTGTAATAACACTGGGAACCATCAGTCACTGCAAGAGAGGAAAACTGACACCTGAGGAGACAACACATTTTGGTAATTTGTTCATGACATGTCATGAACAAAGTGTTCACTGTATTTTGTTTACAAGTTTTGGAGTTTACATTCTACTGTAGTAAAGCAAAGGAACTTGGACCACAGTGAGTTTTTATTTTGGTGAATGAATGCTTAATTATAAATCACATGATTTAAAATATATTAACAACAAAAAACTTTGTGCTAATTACTCATCCTTTGAGCTTGCTGGAAAGGGCTGATGCCATGTGAGCGTGTCATATAGTGAATCTACATTTATGACAGCTGCCTACAAAGTGGATGTAGGATAACAAATAATTCTGTTAGGATAGCATTTTGGGTGAGAAGGAAACAAAAGTGGCCATGATTATGTTGTGACTTGAGAAGGTGCTGCTGTGGTTGCAGTACCCTTGGAACCCATGACAAGAAATACATGTCGAAGGTACCTGGGCACAGAGATCAACTTTGATAATACTGTTAGGTAAATCTTATTTGAAGAGGCTTCTCAGTATCTCAGAATGGTGAAGGATGCTCACAGCTCTTACATCTGTTCTCCTTGTAGGCCATGTGTAATTATGAGGAATTTTAAAAGAATTTTTGTAATATGAACTGTTACCAAGGCAGAAAAGTAATCTTTTCTGTAACACAGTATTAGAAACAGCTACTTTATTCCAGCAAAGTGTTATCATTTGTTTGATTTGTCAAACCTTTATTGGTGGAAGTCAGTTTAATCAAAGCATCTTGCACAAATAAATAGTAGATGAACAGCTTTGTCTCATTCTTGTAAGCTGACTTTAGTGTTCTTTGAAATTTGTGTAATACTCTTGATCAGGTGAAACCTAATTTTCTAGTCAAGGCAGTTTTGCATGGTCAGATTTTCTACCCAGCAAATTATCCATAAATTGCATTAATTTAAAACTGAAATCACAACCTACAAACAACATAAATTCTATTAAATGGGCACAGGCTAAAAAGTAGTGTCTATTCTGCTGTCTTTAATCTGAGTAAATCATGGCTTGAAGTAGAATGACCCCTTGTGTGCTGAAGGACTCCATCTTCGTCATATTGCCAATTTTCGGAACAACCATGCTGATTTATAAGCACATCTAGGAGAATGTGGCCAATAGGAGTAAAAGAAGAAGTGTCAGCTATGTTTCCTACACGTTCACTGTTATTTTCCCTCTACATCTTGTGGTTGCTTTGCAAAATCAGATGAAAGCAGATTAAAATTGTGATGATGTTATATTTGGAACTACTATTAACATAGGTGTGCCAGTTACTGGGAAACAGGAGTGATTCCTCAAGCATCTGGGAAAATGCTGTTGCCCCAAGGGAGTGAAATCTAAAAGAATGAGTAGGACTGAGATCAGAAGCAGATTAGTAAGTTGAATTCAGAGCATCTGAATTATGGTCTTCAGTACCTGATCTTTTATCACTATATTCAGTGTACTGAGATACAGTTAATTTGGCAGTGATTCCTGTTCTGATGAGGTTTTCTAAGTTGTTACCTTTTTATATATTTTTATGTGATCAGAAACATTTAATGAGTTTACATACAGTCTGATTCTGGTATTCTGGTAAGCTGTAGATTTGGTCACTGCAGAAAATATAACAACAAATTGTAGAATTAATTTTTTTTTCATGCAGAAAAGACGTGACAGCCATTATCCAGCATAATAGCAAAACCAGTAAATATGTTTTCAACAGTTGTGTTGGTTTCTATGTTAGTCAGAGTTCAGTGGGTATGCTGGTGTGTTTTCCAAGCTAAAGAAGTGCATTCCAGTTAAGGTAATTAAGTACAAAGTATTATTAAAAACCACAGAAATACTTGTACATTAAGGTGCAAATATATACATTTGTATGAAAATATACAGTTTTAACATCAAGCTGTAGTGCTGAAAAGGAAAACTGGATTCCCACTTGTTCCAGTTTTATGCCTTTACTTTTCCTACACTGAGTCCTCAAAAGTCAATGAGTTATTGTGTGCTGGTTTTGACTTTTACTCATTTAAGTTAGAGAACATTCTAACTGTAGTACTAAAGGACTTAGGTGAATTATTAGTTTGCCTTGTACAGACAGGAAAATCCATTTATTTTGCTTTCATAGTATTTTGACAACTGGAAAATTGGCACATTGAGTTTGAGGAAATACATGCAAAGAAAACACACACCAGCAAGTAAATACAAACTTGTCTTGAAGAGCTGTCAGAAACATCACCACCCATTGGGAGTTACTGCAAGCAGTTACATCGTGCCAAAAGTAATAAAAAATACATGATGGACCTCAGGTTTTCTTGGTTAGGAGTTTTCACAGCCATGCTGCATTTCTTTTGGAACAAGGTATATGCTCCACTTTAGCAAAGTATGTCTTTTATATCGGCCCAAAATTAGAATAGATGCCCTGCTGTGTTGGTGAAAGATTCTTCCCTTTTTGCCAAGTTACAGTTTGGTAAAATATATATATATATATACCTGCAGCTTCTTTGCCATTAGTAATTTTGGTGAGGTCTCTTGAGAAATTGCTTCAGTCCTGAAAATAATGCAGTCCATTTCTTGCTAGTTACAAGATCTTAGTTTCATTCTCTCTCTCAGAGGATATTGGCAATGATTTGATTTCATCCTTCCTCTCATTGGCAGTAAATGGGAACCTGTTAAGGGGTGACAATTAATAAACTGAGTGTTTCCCCACAGACAGTCCCTTGAGGGTGGTTGATTGGTTTCTGGGGGAAGGTTTGTTATGGGGCAGTTGGTTTTAACACCAGGCAAACAGAAAATTCACTTAAATTTATCTTTCTGTCAAAGTGTCGAAAAATTGTTATTACTAGAAATGATACATTATGCCATCCGTTTCTTCCAGAGGATAAAGTTCTTTTATTTCTTTTATAAAAAAGCTGATTTTTGGAGGGAGGAATGAAACCTGAGTTTGCAAGATTTATCTAATAAACTTTCTGATCAAAGCTAATGTTTTGTAGGTTTTCTTTATTCACGTGATTAAAAAACCCAAACATATTTCAGTGAAATGAAACTTCCCCCAAAGGGTTGTGAACCTGTTGAAGTAACTCTAGGGGTTTTTTGTTGATTTGTTTTGGTTGTTTTGTTTTGTCTTTTTTTGTTGTTGTTGTTTTGTTTGGTTTGGGTTTTTGTGTGGGTTATTTTTAATATTTTTTTTTAATGGAGAATTAGTTCAGGGTGAGTTCAAGGTTCTTAGGCAGAGGTGTCAAGTAGAGATTTCTTTGGAAATAGCTGATTATGAATTGAATTAAAGACTAATTAGAACATAAAAACCCCATCCTTCTCAGTAGCTCTTCCAAGTTTCCTGAGCATAAAAACCCTTTCTAAGAGTAATGGAGTGGGAAATCCAGAACGTTACTGAGGACTTGGGTCTAACTATATCTTCCTGCAAAATTTAATGACAGTACCTTTGACTGGGATGGCCCAGATGGTGCAAAAATCTCTGAAGGATGAATTTCTCATGATTTAGAGTCAATTCTTCCCAAAGTCTCTGTGTGACACTGATCTTGATGGGAGCTCATGCTATGCTGAGCTTTAGCACACTGACATGCACTGCTAGACTTTCTGGTACACTCTTGAAAAAAAAATAATTCTTGAACTGCAGATTTCTACTAATCATCATAAGCTATAGCACTACTGAGAATAGGAATTTCTTGGTCCCTAGCTTCATGTATCAGTTGATGGTTTCACCTCTGCAATTGCATGTGTATCCATCCCATCAGTCTTGATCTCAGAGAAGGCTACTTGCTCTCCAGCCCCTCATTAAGTGGCTCCTCATGAAGTGGAGCTCCCCGCTAGTATTTCTCAAGTTACAGGGATGGTTAGACAAGGTGAATGAATCCTTTGTCTGTTTTGAATCAGCAGTGATTCTGAATCAGCACCACACATTTGGAGCAAAGTGAAAGAACAAACTTTAGTTCCTGAAGCTGTTTGTGTATGTGGGGGTGCATATTCCCAAGCTCTATTCACTAAGTGAATTAAAGTTCCTTTGCTTTGTTTTTCAGAACCAAAGAAAATGGCTTTGACAGAGAGCCTTTGCACTCAGAGCATCCAAGCAAGCGGCCCTGCACTATTAGCCCAGGCCAGCGGTACAGTCCAAATAATGGCTTATCTTATCAGCCCAATGGTCTGCCTCATCCCACCCCACCTCCACCTCAGCATTATCGTTTGGATGATATGGCCATTGCCCACCACTACAGGGACTCATACAGACACCCCAATCACAGGGACCTCAGGGACAGAAACAGACCTATGGGTAAGGCACGTTGATTTTCTGCATTGTTTTTTTTAGGCTTCTGTTTCCCTTATAACTCTTATTTTGTGAACAGGACCTTTTTATCTGCTGTGCTGATATAGCCTTTATGGCTGTTTGTCCATCCAGCTGCTTCAAATGGCCTTATTTCAGATCTGTATTTGTAAAAGTGGATTGAATTGTGTCTCTGAGTTAGAGGGTCAAAAGTGGGAGGAACCTGTGCTTTCAGAGCTGCATGTGTGACATGGACACTCAGGTGCATGGCAGGCAAGGATAGGTAGAGCCTTTTATTTTTCTTCTAATGTCAGATTTGTAATGATAGCAGCATCAATATAGCTTGACTTCAGCTTAGAGCAGAAGAAAGCTTTTATCTTTCAGAGAAGTGTTTTGTGTGTGACATCTCCAGAGCGGATGGGGATGTCTGTGGAGGATGTGAACAGCAGAAGTGCCAGCCATACCCCATGCAGCACGGTTTGGTTTTATGGGATGCCTGATGCTCTTGGATTTTGTTTCACATCTGCACTTACTGTTCTTCCTTGTTTTAAACAAATCTTCAGTAAAAGAGGAACACTTACAAATATTCAGCATCTGTATAGAGGAGGCTAAACAAAGAACAAGTGTTGGTTCCCTTTGAGTGTTGATAATAAATACTGGCTTGGTTGTATCGTGTTGTCAGCTGCTCTGATATATGTGCTACATTTTAACCACATGTTGTTTAAACATCTGTGAAGGGATGAACCCTTAATGATGCTCTGTTGACATGGTAGTAATTACTGTATTTAGTGAAATAACACTGAGTTTATACTAATATTTTTTCAAGTCTCTGAAGTACAGCTAGTATTATATGCACTGAGTTACCAAATAATTGCCTTGCTGACTTCAAGTAGTGCAAATGAAAAATTATATATTGTATTTTGTTATATTTTTATATATAATAATTGTGCATAGTCAGAAAGAGCTATGTCCATTTTTGAATGTTCATCTTGCAACGTATAGAACTTAGAGAACTGAAGACATTAAATTGAACAATACAGTATCATCGTGTGTGGAAAAGTCCTAAAGAGAACTTAGAGCAAAGTTTTAAGAAGTCTTTTCTTTTTTTTTTGTGGTGGCATTCCTGATGCTAGGACAGGTAATATATGATGATTTTGTCTATAGGCTCTTTTTTCTTTTTTTTTTTTCCCCTATAGAGGACTTCCAATGTTGTAAACCTAATTTGCTCCTCTTTGGCAGGGTTGCATGGCACGCGTCAAGAAGAAATGATTGATCACAGGCTAACAGACAGAGAATGGGCAGAAGAGTGGAAACATCTTGACCACGTAAGGGCTAAATATACATTTTTGTATAATTGTCTGAACAGAGGCCTTCTAAGATAGGAATTTTAATTTTTTTATTTTAAAACCTATCTGAATTCCAGGACAAGTTTTGAAAGCTTTGCTGATTAAATTAGACGGCTTGATGTTCTTCATTGAGCCTTGTCAGGCCTTGCTGATAGGTGTCTCCTGCATTATCCTACATATTACAGTCTGCCAAAAGAGGAAAAGACTTTATCCATGAGCTCTCGATCTGGGGATTGGATTTGTTCCTGAATTTATTAGCTCATGTAAAATTTATAGGCATCAGTTCTGGACCAGATCTTGAGTCCTCTGTGGTGCCATGTAATACTAGCGGTAGGGCTAGTATTACAGCCTGTTCAGTTGTTTTCTCCTTGTCTTTGCTGTCTCCTGTAAGCCCTTATCTGTGTAGTTTGGGATCACCAGTTAAAAAGCAAAGCATTGTCATTAAAAGTTTTTCAGCTATAGTTGAGATTAACAGAGAGGGATTCCTTCATTATTAAAATCCATGCACTCAGTACATTAACGTTTTCTTTATTGTTATGTCACTCTGTGAATAAAAAGTTCTTCTTTCTTTCTGTGCTCCATCCACTGCTGTGAATAGTTGTTGAACTGTATAATGGACATGGTGGAAAAAACTAGGCGATCTCTCACTGTCCTACGGCGATGTCAGGAAGCTGACCGTGAGGAGCTGAATTACTGGATACGGCGCTACAGTGATGCGGAGGATTTAAAAAAAGGCGGAAACAGCAGCAGTAGTCATTCCAGACAGCAGAGTCCAGTGAATCCAGATCCAGTTTCATTAGGTACAGTATCCTCATTGAAAATTGTGTACTGATTCTCTTTAAGCTCAGCTAAATGATAGATGATGTTTGCACTTATTCTTTTGTTACTCTGATGATTCCTCTCTGCTGACTACTGAATTAACCATAACTCTTATGCCCAAGCAGTGATGTTTCTGGGTGGAATGGTTTGAGGTTTTTTGGGTGATGCTTGGTAATTTGCTTTCCATTCAGCAAAATCTGAGACGGTGGGGTGGGATAACAGACTGTCACGTAGGGGTGGCAGAGCAGTGAGATGTGCACTCACTCTCTGTTCCTTTTGACTCCTTCTCCTGCCTGATTGTTTAAAAAAATCTGTAGATGTTCCTGGATTGTTTGCAATTTGAAACAGAGGGCTTTCACCTTCTTAAATCAAATTACTTAACTTGGAAGTTGTCTTTCTGAGGAAATGGAGTTGTAAAGATATAGGCACTTCTTAGGTGTACTTGGTTTCTGTTTAAGAAAGGAACAAGATCTGGGATGTTCAGTCATGCACGCATGATCCTCCCAGGTCTGTGTCCATCACTGCAGCTTGTGCAGGTGTGTCTGAGGACTGTTTGTTGTGTAGGTCCATGGAGCTGTGCAGGCCTTGGTTCAAGCTGCAGAGCTTGAGCTGGGTGGGCTGCAGCCGCCTTACAAGGAGCAGACCAAACAGCTGGGCTTCACAGTCACTCTCGCATGGTACCTCACACAACTACTCTAAGAGGACTCTGCTCTATAAAACAGGCTTTTACTTTGAGGGTTTTCTGTAAGTTACTAGTGTTTTGGCCTTTTTCTACCCCATGTTCTCACTTTTGTGGCAGGTATGGTGAAGAAACATCTTGATGATACCTTTTTATTGTTCTTGCTCTTTTGAAGACAACAGGAGACTATGCTTGCTTGTCTTATACTGTTTTATAAAAAAATAAATTGACTGTATCCAATGCCATCTACTCAAAGTCATCATAAACTGTGCTCCTTAGTAGAATTGCATATGTGTGTTATTTTGCAACCACATTTTAACTGTGTTTTGCTTTTAAGAATAACCTGCTAATTCAAAAATTTATTTAATTGCAAATAGAAAAACAAACAAATCTAATCCCATCTCCATCATTCTCTTGGTAAATTTCTAGAGTTATCACTGTAACATTTAGTGCCTCTTGATAACAAACAAATCTTTTTTTGTGTGTGTGTGTCAAATTACCTGAGTCAATATCTCTATAAATGTGCTCCAATCAGTGGAAGGAAGGGTTATGGAAACGCTTCCAATAGTTCACTAATAAGTCTAGTCCCTAGAGGAGCCCTTCTCAGAAAATATTGAGGTAATGGCTTGTATGAACAGTGCTAAACGTAAAGTAAAGAAAGACTCATAAATAAGGCATCTGAAATGTCAATCACATCTGCAACTTCAGGAAGAGCACTTGTGAGTAGATCAAAAGCAGTGGCTCAAGTCTCTAGTAAAGCTGTGATGCAAAAAGACACAGGCCGTGGTGCTTGTGTAGGTAGTAGGTAAAACAAATGAAAGATAACTTGAGTATTGATGTTTCCCCAAGGAAGCTGGAACTCATGACATTCATCAAAACTTTTTTAGATAATATTATAATCCAAGAAAAATAGTCATCACCACAACAACAAGTACATAAGATAAAATGAAGATCAAGCATACAGTTAGATCCCTATATTGGCATTTGTTTGCGTATTTGTCAAGATGAATTATTGGAAACAGCAAAGTCTTCTGGCTTAAAAGATAATTATGCAGCACAGCCTTTTGCATTGGACAGATCAGTCAGCTCTGCAGTACTGTGGGTACAAATGAACTGGTTGGAGTGAGTCCATTCAATTTCAACATGTCCATTTTGGTTATTTGGTTGAAAAAATACTTCTGAGACTCACAAACATGAAACTTGGATTGCTTCAGTGATGTAGCATCCATGTGAGTTGTAAATACTGTTAAGATATGCTTTTATGTCTGACATGACAAGGAGAAAATACGTACTTTGGAGTCTATGGGAAGCTAATCCTCATATTTCCTCAAATCAGGAAATCTAGTTAACAAAATGAAAACCCCTAACATTCAGAGGTATAACGAAAGTAAAGCAGTGTCTGTGAACCTCAAGATGCTTTAGGGCATTTTATTTTAGTTTTGAAGTGAGGAAAAAGGGATTGAAAAATTCCTCCAATATTTTAATTAAAGTACCACAGCATGTAAATATTGAGGGGTTTGCTACAGAGATTCTAAATGTCAGTAATTTCCCTTTGTACCTTTTCTTTTTTTTTCAACAAGGTAATCCAGCCTTTAAATCCATCTTGTCATCTCCACTAGCAAGGGAGGAAAAAAATGTAGCCATATGGCTACATTATCTGTGCCTTTGTTTCTTTTTCTTTACGATTCAAATATCATCACTGAAGTGATAACTTCTCATTACAAACATTATGCCACAGTCTTCATAGATAGGTCTTGCTGAAAAACTCTGAACTGAGATCTAGCATAGGTAATTTGAGTTGAAAAGTAATTGAAGAATATTCCGGTTGTCATTTTGAACCAGTAGACCTATTTTCCTGCCAAAGATCTTTGTGCTTCTTTTAATTTGACATCTCTGTAAATCATGTTGAGCCTGGAAGTTTGCAGTATCTGATCAATATTTTTCTGTTGATATTTTTAATTAAAAAATTAAATTAAATACTTGATCATTCATTTTAATGCAACGTATTCCAATACACACATTAGCCAGCTACAACAGGTTACAAGCTCCCATTATTCTCCAAGAATGTGCTGAAGGTAAAAGGGTCTATTCTTTTCAGTCTGAATAATACATGTTTATGAAAGTCTAAAAATGACTCAGATTTTATATATATTCACTTGATTAACTGTGATGGTTTATGAAGTGAATAATACATCATCCGACTCCTCCATTTCTGCTGAAGAATTTCAGTACTACATACTGCAGCAGGACTGCAACTTTCATCCTAATAGTGAATAATTACCCATATCAGACACTGTATACTGAAATACACACAGTGGGATAAATTAAAGATGAGGGTTCTTTAGCATCATGGGTTATAAACAAGATCTATAACCATACTGAGTGCAGCTGTGGCTCTAGATAAGTGGAGCAGGCGCACATCAGAAGGTCTGCAGCAGTGTTGATATTTTGTGTCTGTTGAATTTATCTGAATGGAAATCTTACAAAATAGAGTTTGAAATCTCCAGCTGAAGAGTGCCAATACCTGCAGGATTTGCCTCAGGAAATCAGGATTCTCAGAAGTGTATGAATTTGTCAAAAAACACATAGGTTAGCCATTTCTTAATACGTTTTTAAATGTTAACCCTTTCAGACCCTTTTTATTTTTTCTAAAGCTGTTCACATCATGTTTTCAGTGTTAGCTGGAGCATTCCTACCAACACATCTATCCATGCTGTGATTATAAACCTGCTCCTTTGCCATTTGCAGATAATCAGCATTGCTGTGATATGCATGATATTCTCAACATGAGCAAACTGTAATTCTGTGAATACCACAGCAATGTTTATAACTTGTAATTCTAGAATGTAAAGCCTCTGTGATACTGGTCACTGATGACATTAAGTACTGCTCTTAATCCACTCACTGCATGGGAGGTGTGGGCTTGATTGTGGCTTACTGAACTGCATGCTGTTAGGTAGGGCTCCAACTGCAGAAACTGACTTGGCCTCTGCTTGAGGATGATTCAGTAATACAGCACCTATGTGGCTTTTCTTTTCTTATTCTTTTGCAATGAGAACACAACAACTACATTTTAAACACAATTTCAGGTGGAGTTGCAATAGCCAGGAAAATGTATTAGAGGGCAAAGAAGGGCAAAGATATACTTAAAAATACTGGGAACACTTGCCTCCCTACCAGGTTTGCAAGTTAGTCTCAATCAGTATTATCCACCTTCAGAGCTCTATCTCTATATTTCATTATGTGGAACTGGCACACTTTTGAACCTGACTCTTACAAACAAGGCAGTGAATATTTTATATTTGTTGCTCTGAGATTTTTTTTTGTTTTCTGTGTCCCACTAATTGTGTTACATTTATTATAGGATACAATGAAGCAGAACTTGCATATGAAATATGGAAACCATATAAATACATACAAAGGCATATATATTTAATTTGTTCAGAGCTGCTTATATGTAGCTTTTATTATTTTTGAGCCTTAATATTCAGTACAGTGTGTAGGATATTATTATCACTGCCAGTATTTTCATGAATGCAGTAAATTCTAAAAGATCATCAAAACATCGGCTGTTCATTTCTTAACAGGTTGTGTTATAGACTTGCATGTCACTTGCATGTCAGTGATAAAAACCTCAATTCTTTTGTTTTGCCAACTAACCTTCTGTCCTTCTTTCCAAATATGAATTAGGCTTTTTGAGGTTATTGAACATTTCTTTTCCTTCTAAGTCTTCCTATTCTGTTTTTTTTTTTTTT
>VWYO01027331.1:41137-58181 GCA_013400275.1 Rhadina sibilatrix | reverse complement strand
AGAGAGAGAGAGAGAAAGAGAGAGAGAAGGGGAAAGAGCTGTCAAAGTGTGATTGAAATATGTAGGTGATTATGAGCTTCAGCTCCAGTGAGGTTGTTTGGCAGCACGTATTGAGGGGCTTAACCTAAAGGTAAAGGTTCTGTTTTTCCAACTCTTGCAGCTACAGTTGCCAACATGGGCTCAGATATAGGAAAGCATTCCTCTGAACTTAGAGAAACACCCCTTTGCTTTTCTATGGACAACTTATTTGATCACTGGAATGACATCTTGACTTTTATCTGCACTCATCAGTACTCATTATTTTGCACAGAGCAGAAGTGCCAAACCTGCACTGTTGCCCTCTTTCTTTTTCCTTTTCATAAATACAATGAGAAAGGACAAAGCATGTCACTCCCTCAGTTTGTCTCACAAAGCCTCTCTTGAAAGTGTGGATACTGTCATATAGAGTTGACTCAAAACACTGTAAAATAAAAATAAAATGAACATCTTAACCTGGCTTAAGACGAGACATTCAAGTCATAAGCATTGTGAAATTCTGTGTGAAGTTCATGAGCTACAGCCATGGCATCAGTTTTGTTTTGAGGAGAGAAAAGCTTCACTTGATTTCTTTGTCTGAGCTATAATTAAAGAGAAAAGGTATTTTTCGCTAAGCCTTGTTCTCAACAAGCCAGCATTGCTTATGATGCTCTTTCTTTTTCCCTCTTCACCCCCTCCTCCTGTAGAATCTCATCGGGAATTCCTTCACAGGCCTGCGTCTGGATATGTGCCAGAGGAGATCTGGAAGAAAGCTGGTAAGAACTGTTTAAAAACACCAGCTTAGTTGTCTGGCAGCTGTGTGCAGTTGTTAATGCACTGATGTGAGGAATTGGGGGGCGGGGGAAGGGCTTACTTGTAACAAGAAGAAATTGTGTTTAATAATCTTAAACTGGAACTGATCGGGACATTAAATAATTTTATAATAGAAGCATCTGCTGCTATAGTTAGGGGAATAGCTTCCCTAGACTTCCCCAGTACTTCCAATATGGACCCTTATTTTCAGGGCTTCTAATTGTTTCAGGCTGAAACTTGATATGTTAAAAGTTTGTCTGTTAGCAATTTAAAAAAAAAAGGAGGTTAATGTGGGTGGGTTTTTTCAGCTTCAGGGTTCTTACCTAGTTAAGGTAAGAATTCCCAAAGGAGGGGAAAAAACCCAAGTACACCTGTTAGAAAAAAGAATTCAACTGTGCAAAAGTAACCATTCTTAATTTAAAAAAGATTTTGTGCCTGTCAGCTGCCAGTGAAGCCCGTGCTCATAAACCTGCAGAGTGTGCAATGAAGTCAGCAAGTTTGCATCTCCGCAGCTGCTCTGGCTGTTTGCAGGGCATTGACAGCATCTGCCTGTGCCTGGAAAGCACCCTGGGCAGACATTGTGGTTGTGCAAAGTTTTCTTAACACTGAAACTCTGCCTGAGCACAGGAGTTTCCTGGCGAGGATCCCACTCTGGTGCTGGAGCTAAACCTTTGCTCTTTTGACACTGACATTAGAGCTTCCTTGTTTTCAGAGGGGCCGGGAGGCGGCTCTTGAACTCCATCGAGATAGTTGAGGAGCTATTTATACACCCAAACACACACCCCTGCATTTGAACACCTGTATAACCATGAAGTCTGCAGCAGCTGTCTGACCAGCAGTTAATGATTAAATGGCAAATATGCAGCAGCAGTATTGATGCTTTCTGATCAAATCTCATGTAAATGCTTGCTGCTTTCTAGTGTATTTTAAACTAGATACACAACATACATGTAAAAATGTTATGCTGTTATCTTGTTGCATCAGACAAGAAGTTCTGTTTTGTGTGTAATGTGGGTTTATTGTGTAAAGTCTACATTTGTCAATACGTTAATGTTTTCAGAACTATTGCATTTTCTGTGAAAAATAGTGAAACAGTTTACGTGTTCTTGGTTTTGTCCAAGAAAAGTGTATCCTTTGTAACTCAGTGCCCAAGAATGTTTTCATATTGCCATATTTATGTTAACATTTTAAATGAAAAATACAAAAAAAAAAAATGCAATCCCTGGAAATCTCTCTTAGAGGAGCGTTATTCTGTTGAATTTCAAAAACTTCACTCCTCTTGCAAAATCTAGGGTTTGATATCATTTGGTATCAGGTTATTTATGACTCGTGGATTCAATACAATAAATGAAAAAAAGTTTCTTCATAATTAGCACAAGTTAGTTGAAGCTTTTGGCTTGAGTTATGAAATTGGATGTACATTCACACTGCATGTATTCACAAATGGTAGTGTACAGGATCTGTGATATCATCTTGTGAACATTTATGTCATCAGTTCTTAAAAACAAAGTTTTTCCTTTTGTCCCATTTCTAGTCTCTTATTTTCAGGCTGATGTGAGTTAAAATCAAGTGATCGTGCATGTGAATTGAAGAATAAAAGAAATGTGACTCTGCAGGATGCATACCTGTATCTGTTACTAAGTCTAGTCTAGTCTAAGTCTGTTACTAAGTCTAGTCAAAAATCAGAGAGCATACTGCTTTCATAAATCATGATCCTGCATTTTTAGGAGGGTGGTCTGAAATGGGAGGTATCCACATTTTCATGATGAAGGCAGTAAAGATTCAATTCAGTTCTGTGAGAATAGGCCTCTAATGCCATTTGAGATGCTCCATAGTTTCCTGGTTGGGCAGCATCTCCCAGTCAAGAAGACTACAAATCCCTCACAGGTTTTTTTTGGTTCAGTGTGGATCTCTTCATGTGTCAAATGTCTGTAAAGACCAATGTGCAGAGAGCTGAATCAAGTATAAAATTCTGTTTGGAATGCTGAATCCATTACGGTGAAAGAATGTGGCATAAAAACAGTTAATGAGCAAGCTCAAAATCATGTGGAGAAGGGATTCCCTTTAAACTTTTGGAGGTTGGTAGACTCCAGTGTAATTCTTGAGATATACCAAGTTAGGCATGTTCTTTGTGGTTGCTGGAGCAATGACATATTATGCAGTACCTCATGAGTTCAAGCCATATAAGCCCACTTCATTTTCATACACCAGTAGAAAGCAGTCATCAGTGCCCTGATTCACCTCATTGAATTATCGATATGGAGATGAAGAGTCCAAGACAGGTTCTTGGTGTTCTTCAGTAGCCAAGAGGGAAGGAGGCAGGTAATGAGGATCAGTCAGATCACAGGTTGGATGACTTGCTCTCTAGGAGTACATATTCCCTTTATTAAATACAGAGAGGGTCGCAGGCCCATTATGGGCTGCTGCAATAACTTCTTCTGTGTCATGTAGAAACTGTCTTCCAGCCATCCCTGTCACTTAGCCAGGCCCAATGTCCATGGCAGTCCAGCTGAAAGCTCTAGAGTTACAGAAGAGGAATGAAATGACCATCCTTTGTCTTATATCGACAATAAGGGTCCTGCTTATTGTACAGAGTAGTCCTGAGACAGATGAGATAACTCTTTGTCACCAGCTGCCAATGGCCACCCTTGCCAGGGTCAGCCTGAGTCAGATGATCCAAAATGTTGTGGTGGCACAGGAGTGCACATCTGCCCACCACCTTTCTTTTCTCATATGTGGACAAATGTGCTGATGGTGTGAGGGAGGTGACCAGGAGCTGGCTGGTGAATCATCATTTTGGGTGAAAGTAATCTCTTAAGTCTGCTCCAAGGACTTCAGACCATGCTGAGTAATGCCTATTCCACACAAGCTGTTTGCTTTCTGGAGCGTCTCTCATGTGTTAATGCTGCTCAAAGGGAAGGAAGATTTCAGTTGCATCCCTAAAATGACAGTGAATTTGTGCCAAGAATGTTTAGCATTGCTGGGAAGGCAGAGAATGCAGGTACATGCATCTTAGATATTTGGTTTTAAAAAATTCCAGACTTCTGCTTTCTGACACTGGAATCTAATCATTCTTCCTCTCTCTGGAATGCAGGGAAAGAAAGGGTGCTGGTATAATTCTTGGTCTTCATAGCTCAGCATTGTTGAGGCAAATAAAGATCTCCTTTGCCATCATCCATATCACAAACATATCTTAAACTATGAAGCTTGCATTCCATGTCTATAAAATGTCAGTAGTAATTGGTTTGAGAAGCTGTGAAGAAAATCAGTGATACAAAATTTCATCTGGTTATTTAGGTGTTCATGAGTTTGCAATATATTGAAATAATGATGGTGCATGGTGACCTGACATATTTTAACTTATTTATTTTCACACATAGTATAGCACACACAAATTCTGTCATCAAAGTTAATGGAAATATTAAAATCCAATTCATAGTTTAAGCCAGTCAAAAAATATCAGTCAGGCATATGGCCTTATAAGCACTTTCAGGCATCTTCATGCTCTTAGAAGCATTGCAAAAAACTTATGCAATATAGAAGATAAAATATAATTTTCAATTTTCATATTTGGACTGAAAAGAAGTAGGTTATCTGGGATTAAAAGCTACAATTAGAAGTCCATGTAAAAATGTTGGAGCATTTTGCTTCTGTTTAATATAAGAAACTGGCGTTTCTAACCACTACAAACGCCTAACTGTAAAACTAAATTTATATAATGTAACAAAAGTGCATCATATCATGCAAAGATCATTTCTATTTGTAGCAAATATCAGCAAGAATACAGATTTTCTTGAAGAAATCCACTTTGTCAGTAACTGCGGTTCATAGACATGAAACGCCTGTATTTAAGTTGCCTCATTTTTCTGAAAATGGTAATAAAATGGCATCTGTATGTTTGCCTGTGTATATTTCTTTTCTCGTGATCAGTGAATGGTTACAGTTGGTAATAAATATTCAAGCACCTTGCAAATGTCCTACCAATTCCCTTTGCTGATCTGTGTGTGCCTGTGGGACTAGAATAGGAATGCATAATTTAAATATAAATTGCCTGATTTGCATATACAATTAGACTAGCTGTAGCTTTGATCGTAAGCAAAAATTATTGTCCTGTATTGCCACTTAGATAGAATTTTAATTCACCTTGAATATTCAAAGTAAATTAAGCCTTGGCTGTATGGTTGAAGGGTATGATTTTTTCCTCTCCTGAGGCTTTTCCCTAAACAACATTTATGGTAGGGTAATATAAGGGCATATTTTCAGTCTCATAAAAATAAAGGCGTAAATTTAATCTCTAAATCCCTCCCCACCCCCTTGAAAACTTCAGTTGAAACATCTCTTGCAGATATGCACACATGTAGCATGCACACATACTCCTCAAGAGCTCTTGTCAGTACATGCCTAAAGTTAAGTCTTCATTGTAATTTGCTTAGTAACTGAAAATGGAGACTTCATGTAGACATTATTTTTTAAGTAACACTCGCAGAGCTCTCAGATGTAACTCAGGAGAGTGACTGAGTGTAAGAGTTATGTCTGCATGTGCCTGCACACAAATACATGGGCTAAGCACATGGACTAAAACTCAAACACATACACCGTTCTAATACTTCGATTTTAATCTACAGTAAAACATTTTTAATAGAAGTCTGTGGCTTTAATTAAACAGAACATTTAATTAAGGTGGGTTTTAAGTGCATGAAACAATTAAGTGCAAACACTTGAATGAAACATGTCATAATTAGTTTTAATAGAGTGTTAATTGGTACTAGGTTTGCCAAGTTAATAATTACCGCTTATTAAATTTTCAATTAATCATTGTCATTTTGCTTTGAATAAAGATGAAAATTAGATAAACTAATTCAGGGGGAGGATGGTTTCCTTGTTAATTAGAGCAGTTAATTAAAAAAAAAAGAAATTACTTGTTTTAGTTGTCAATTAAAAGACTGTTCATTAGTAAAATCTTTGCACTCTTCCTGCATCAAAAGCCAAATAACTAATTTGAGACAATCCATGTTTTCTGGAATAAAAGATACGACACTAGTATATACCAAAGAACTCATACTACCATAGCTGTTTTACAAGAAGCATCCAGGTTTGAGTTTAATGAAGCAGGGTGCCCCAGCTCAGTGTTAATTGTGCTCCGAAGTCTCGCTGGGCAGAGTGTGCTCTGTGTGTGTAAGCTCTAAGAGCTTAGAAAAGCCAGGAAGTCAAGTCTTCAGTATAAACATGGATTTGAAGGACAGATCAAGAGGTCAAATGAATGTTCATAAACAAATTTTATTTTTTTCACATAAAACGTTATGTCCAAGAAAAGATATTAGACCAGGGATTTAAAATTTTTAAGTAAACTCTTTGGGATTTTTTAAGTTCATGTCTTTATTTGTTAACATATGGGGAAAAATGTTAAAGACCTGTCTTAATTTCCCTGAGCATAAAAATACATTTTTTAAAAAAAATCTGCAATATGTCTTAAATAATAGTTATTGACAAGTACATGCATATATTTGCTGTGCTGCAAAACTAATTTTTCAGTGTTCAAAAAGATTGCAAATGAAATGGACCAGAGATCTGAAATGATTGTACCTAAAGATGTACTGACTGAGAATCAAAACAGCAAGAATCATTACTAGTGACAGAGGCTTCGGTGATGGGGAAGAAGAGAAGCACTTCAGTGCTTCTTGAGGATTCTTGAGGAACCAGGTTCCTCTGTGTCCTGCTCAGAATGAAGACTGTCATTATAACTGAGAGTAATCTCAATGTAATCATGACAGTAGTGATGCGCTTCCCACGACAGCCGCGCGAAGCCGTGCCCAGACGCGCTGTGCTGATGCGGGTTTCTCCTGCCTTGCAGAGGAAGCTGTCAATGAGGTGAAGCGCCAGGCGATGGCCGAGCTGCAGAAGGCGGTGTCGGAGGCCGAGCGGAAGGCTCACGACATGATCACTTCGGAGAGGGCCAAGATGGAGCGCACTGTTGCCGAAGCCAAGCGCCAGGCGGCAGAGGACGCCCTGGCCGTCATCAATCAGCAGGAGGATTCAAGTGAGGTAAGGGCCTGGCTGGGCAAGCATCAGCTGTGGCTGCAAACCGTAGGTGTGTCTGAGCTGGCTTTAATCTGTGTGACACAGGGCATCAGTGCCCGCTATTAACTCTTTGCACAGCTGATTCGGATGTGTTTTTCAGGCACACGCCGAGTTCAAATTCTCTTGGCGATGTTGTAATCTGAGCCCAAAATAGCTAGTGAACTTGAGCTCTGTTCTCACCTTTTAACTGCTGCTCAGGGTTACATACAGAGTTCTAATCTGACTTTTCAGTAGCATCATTTTAAAGCTCTTCAAACTACCATACTGAATAGATAAAAAGATGCTCAGTGGAAAACATCTGACACTGAAATCTAATTTAAGGAAATTTTTAATGAAAGAGATTGTAGAACATGGTGGCTAAAAACTTGTCTGGGGAAAGTGTTTGATGTAGAAGCGATTAGCAAAAGATGATGGTTCCTGTAGGACAGAATGTGCATGTAAATTTGCAAGTGTTTCCTTATTTTGAATGTATTGCTTTGTCTGCAGGGAATATTTCAGAATTGAGGAATGGGCAAAGAGCATTTGGTAGGAAAAAAATAGACTGAGAGATCAAACAGTAAAACAAGAATAAGTATGTTAAGCCTTGATGTACTTTCAGACCTGAGAGTGAAAACCTTGAATTATTATGGTACATCTGACACCAGGACTATGTGGAAGCTGGGAGTGAAAGAGCAGTGTGTGTTTGACCATTGCTGCATCAGTCTAGATAGCAATTAAATTTTATGCTTGTTTAAAAAAGAGTCCTAAGTTAAAACTGCCCTTAAAAATGGACATGACAATGAAATTTTGTCAGTTAGAAGTTACTTGTATATAATCTTCATTTCTCAAGACCACTGAAATGAAAGAGCATTACCTTCATGAAGAATTTATTGTCTGTATACTAACATGTTGACTGTAGTAAACCCACTTATTTTAAAATAACTTCTAAACAGCAGGAAGTTGGGGAAAAGAGTAGGTGACAGTCCCTGTTACATGGGGGCATACGTTTGCGTATGCTCATGTCTAAACACTTTGCATGGGCTGGATGGGCAGTGCTGTAGAAGAGTCACTTAAGTTCAGAAATGCAGATGAGCTACCTGCAGCATGCTGAGAACACTGGCAGAAATCACCAGCACATAAGTCAGTGGCATGCTGCAGTATGCATCTGTAATTTGAGGGAGCGTAAGCTTTTAATTCATACCAGGCTTCTCTGGAGATGAAAGACTATTGTGGGATCACTGAATGCCCAGAGTTTCTCCTTAATGTGTAGCAGATGAATAACAAGGAGACAAAAGGAATTGATTTTCAGCATCTGAAAGTTTCTCAGGAAGAAAGGGACTAGGGGAAGTATATGTACCCTTTAAGTACTAACTGTTCCATTGTAGATTAAATGAGACATAAATGCAATTTATTGGCCTTTTGTATCTAAGATACTCAAGGGCATTTTCCTGCACTTTTCATAGAAAGGGCATCTTTCTGACATAGCATGATTAAAGAGCTGTCATTTTGTGTGTATATATATGCAAGAGACACCTATCATTAAAACCAAAATTCCAAAGGTAAATCACACAGAATCAGACAGAATCGCTAGGTTGGAAAAGACCTTCAAGATCATCGAGTCCAACCCAGCCCTAACACCTCAACTAAACCATGGCACTGAGTGCCACATCCAGTCTTTCTCTAACCACACCCAGGGATGGTGACTCCACCACCTCCCCAGGCAGACCATTCCAGTATTCTATCACCCTTTCCATATTAAACTTTTTCCTAATATCCAACCTATATTTCTCTAAAATACCTTTGGAGGAAACAGCAAATTAAATCTGAACTGATGTAGCATGAGCAGGACAGAGGAAGTACGTAGGTGTCAGTACATACAACCCACTTTTCCACAAGCAAATGTGTATCCAAAGGATGTGTAGAGAGTTTGTGTGCTATGATTGCTCGGAGAAGTTAAAGCTCTGGAATAAGCCATGTAACAACATCTTGACTTCTTCTGCAGCAGAACTGATTATAAGTTTTTCACTTCTTGGGAACAGCACTTTGGGCAAACAATTCTTTTAATTACATTCTAAAGAAATGTGGCTGATAAGATTATAGATGTTCTCAGGCCTATGTGTCCTCAGGAGGGTTACAAGCCTCTTGGACTGAAAAATGAGGTCTAGTGTCCTGATCCTGCAACTTTCACCCCTGTGGTCATCGGGGTGGCTGTTTTGAGGCACAAGTTTAAATAAGCCATCAGAGAGAAATCAAGTTTGACAGTTTGTGTTTACAGGTGATTGATTAACTGTGAAGGGAGATGATGACAATACTTGTTTGAGTTAGATGTATCTATTTATAAGTAGTTCTTCTGCAGCTTCTAATTACAACAAACCCCAAACACTTAGGGACATGCTTCTCACAGTTACCTGTTAACTCAGGCTGGTTTGTTTTCCTTTTTGGGTGACTTCTGTAAGAATAGACTGAACATTTTCTTCATCTTTCAGGACAGTAGATCAGTTTGCCAGTGCTTGAAAAGTGTTTCTTCAGAGATGAGACTTTTTCAGGTTTGAGGAATAAAACTCCTCATTTGTTTTGGTATTAATTATTTATTGGATCTCTTTGTGGATGTTGCTCCTCATTTGTCTAGGTTATAAGTCTACATAAGCTTCTCTCTGTTTACAGCTTTCAGCAGAACACTTACAGCAACACAGATTCCTATGCACTTAAGGCACTGGAGTGAAATTTCTAGAGCTACAGTATTTCCAGTTTCTAACCTGAGATTGTTACAGTGCAGCCTGTGAAGTCTTGCAGTTCAAGGGGGAATGCCAACCCTCTCTCCCTTATCCTTGCTGGGACATTGCACCAAGGAGTGCAAGAAAGCTCACTATAGGCTGCTATATAACCTGCATGCAGTTCCTGACAGACAATATTTCTCTCATGGGGTCATTATTTCTTTTGATTGTTGAAACTATGAATGGAGATGAGAATTTGCTAGATTTGTACTGATGTGTACTAGATTTTGTACTGATACTGTACCAGATTTTGACTGATATGGCCACTCCCTGTCTATTGGCAAGGTTTCCCCCCTTCATTTGTTATTCAGTAAAATGCAACTTAGACCTAGCTGAGGCTTCTTGAAGCTGTTCTGGTTTGAGAATTTTGTGGTATGATTTTTATTGCAATCTGCTCCAGTTTTCAAAGTGATAACTAGTACCAAAACTCATGACTTTTGTGATTATTATAATACAGCCTCCTAATCCAAGACCTTTCAGAGATCTCACAAAGAAAAGTGGACTGGATTTTTGATAATTTTTGGTGGTGTTGCTGATTTCTGTGTTGGGTTGGGGTTTTTTTTCTGGTTTTGTTTGGTTTCTTTTGGTATTCTGTTTTGCTTTGTCTTTAGCCCAGAAAAAATAGGATCCCTGAGTAAAAGATTGTCCTCAAGAAAAAAAATGAAGTTGGGCATATTAAAATGAACAGATCAAAAATCCAAAATTAAGGGAGCACAAGACAGTAAGAAGACTAATAGGGGAGATGTAATATTTCAGAAGCATCTTGACTTTTAAGAAGTGGTCTGCAAGATTTTGAGATGACCACGTTACATAGCATAGGTAGAATTTCTGATTGACTTGATCCTTTGTTGAACTATTGTTCTTTACTTAGAGTTGTTCAACATGGTTTAACTCGCACTCCCACTGCTTTAGTGTCTGCATTTATTTTCTAAAAATTTTCATAGTTTCTTCACATAAGACCTTGCAACTGACCAGCTAATGTCTATGCTTTTCTGTTATTGAAATTGGTTGAGGACCAGCTAACCAAACAGACTGCTGCTGGAAAGCAAAAGGACCAGGAGAAAGCCTACCTGTCAGCATGGCTGTTCTGAGCCACAAATTATTTCCTTACCAGTTCCTTACAGTTGCTTGACAAAAGATGACCCATTCATCAGTAGTTGGCTTGGCTAAGTAAGGAAACACGTATGAGCAGCCTAGTCTGTAATGACTGCTGTGCTTGCTTTGGCTGCAATGTGCTGCTTTGCAAATCAATTTTAATAGTGAGGGTGAACAGTTTAGCAAAGAGACTTACTGCCCAGATTGTAAGTGGGGGTGGGATCATCAAAACATCTGTCTTTCTGGTTTGGTGTAAAATGCCACTGAAAAATCTGACACTCAGTGCTCTCCCTCAGTTTTGAGTAGGTTGGGGGCTGGGGACAGGGAAGGAACACAAATGTTTCAGTTCTCTCTACATAAGGCAGAGGCTGACATCTGCTCAGATAAAACAAGTATGTATCTCGTCCAGCACTGCTTTTAGGAGATGTGTAATGTTAGGGCTTGTTTATATTGCAGCAGTTCATGTTGTATGTGAATATCACACCTGACATTTTGAAGACAGCTGGGTTCAATCTCTGCTGACCGATCCATTGAGACCGGGACCGTGCCAGCAAACCTGACTCTGAGCATCAGATGGTGTGATTCAGGCAAGCCTAGTTTTCAGGCTGGTATTAAGTTTAATACCTATGTCAGCTAATGTTTAATTTTTTTGGCAGAGCGTCTCTTGGAAAGTAGCACATCATCCCCTGCAGTGGTGGGTAGTACAGAGGCACCAGAGCCATGTGTTCTGCACAGAATCAGTCCAGATGTGATGTGAGCATTGGCACTGCCCCAGACTGCTAAGCTCAGCCTGGCTCGCCAGCTTGCACGGCTCTTCTGTGGGCTGCTGCACACTTTTGTTTGCTGGGTTTAGCTACTCTCACTGACTTGTATGAAAGTTCATGTATTTCACTCAATAAACAGCAGCTTGGGCAAGCCTGGAGTGTTCAGTGATAGGTGTTACTTTACTAGAAATATATAAAAGTTTGAATGTCATTTTGACACAGTGGGAATTTCCAAAGTACCAATATATTTCCCTTTCTAATGAGTCTTGGATGAAATTCTCATAAACAACTTCGCTGGATTTTTACACTGCGATTCAGCAGCTCATACAGTTCTCGTTTATGCCCCTGTGGTTTCAGTGATTTCTAGATGTTCCTTTTCTTGTGGTTAGCAGTGGTAGTTTTGAATGTCATGGGCATTGCAGAACTGGGAAAAATCTGAGTTCTTTGTACCGGCCATGCTTCCTTTTGTGGTAAACTGGGGAAATCTGGAATTTCTCAAAGATGACAGAACAAGGTGGGGTTGTTTTTTTTTTTGGTGGGCAGGGGGGATGTTGTTAGTTTTGTTTTGTTTTGTTTTGTTTTGTTTTGTTTTGTTTTGTTTTGTTTTGTTTTGTTTTGTTTTGTTTTGTTTTAAGCAAGCTCTATACTACATCTCAGTTGGAGTGTCAGAGGAGAGCAAGTACTCAATTCTGGTTGAATATTTCAGAGATGAAAGCAACAAGATGGGCAAAATTACTGACAAGTATATGTTTTGGTACTGGAGACTGCAGAAATAGAGACCTTTTGTTTATAAAAATGTTCATTAGGGCAAACAGGAGTGTTTGAAGATAGAAGCTTAAGTGCATGAGAATTGAGAGTTTGACCTAAGATAAGGCTCTGACCTAAGACTGATGTTCCTTGTTGGTTGAAAGAGGAGGATGAAATATGATCAGTGGCATAAATTCGGAGTGAGATTCCCATCTGGTGTAATTTAGCTCAATTTCATTGACTTAATCCATTTTCAAGGTAGTGAAGTTAAATTGAATTATGTAGTCTGAGAATCTAGCTTTTTGTATAACCTCACTGTTTCACAGGCAAATCAACAGAGTTAAACTGCAGTCCAGTCCTTTTCATAGTTTTAGCTACGTCTGGAACTCTCTATAGAGCATGAGCTGGAAGTGCAGTGTAGTAGGTCACTACCTAAAGACAGAATATATAGACCAGCAGAGGCTTTAAGAGATTGGCTTCTCCCTTTTCCAATCCATGATCAACTCTAGCTGTACCACCCCCTCTGCTTTTCCTGCGCTTTAATGATGGGGATTCTCCAACATCTCTAGAAAATTTGTTCCTGTTCTTAACAGAATTTTGATCCCATTACTTCTGCTCATTCATGTAGACATTCACAGCAGTGATGTTTAGGTGCTACTTCCTCTTTTAAGCTACCATCTCATATTTAAGAGTCTGAGTTCATTCAGTCTCTTCTTATAGCTTGTGTTTGTCTGATTAATCTGGCTGCCTTTCTTCAGGTTCTTTCAAAGTCTTGTTTGTTTTGCTTGATTTTCTGTATTTGAAGTGTATCATCTGAACCTTGATAGGGCTCCCAGCTGGATCTTGTCAGTGATAGGAGATGGTCTTAAATCAAGTATAAGGCAGTCTGTAGTTGTGGTTATATGCCCTTGTATGAAGATTGCCATCTCGTCACCAACATGACAGTGTGGCCATCTGTTGTTCAAAGATTCTGTGTACCCACCTCAGTGAGTGTGCTCCATTTTGCTGGTACTTGCTGGAGCATCCCAGGAAGGAAGATACGAGTATGTTCAATCCCATAGTGAGGTCAAGCTTTGTGATAGCTGGATCTGCTGGAAATACATGAGCAGTGGGGGCATACAAAGCACAGCCCAGGCTATTAGCTGGCATCTCAAGCCTGGCTTTTCTTTGTTAAAATTTGGGGCTGTCAGCCAGCACAGTGAACAGAAAGCATTTGTTTCCAAAGCTTGTGGTGCCCGAGCCTGATCTTTGCTGCTCCTTTTCACTACTTGCACATGGGAAGGAGCAATGAATGGTCACAATGGTGAGGGCTGTGTGGGACAGGGAGTTCTGCACGTCAAATCCAGCTGCTGTCTCAGTACAAGCTCCCTGTGATGTGTGTGCTTATGTTAATTTGCGCTGTAGTAATTTTTAAATGCAATAAGTTGCTACACAAATGTGAGCTGTAATTTTTTTTTTTAATTCTTGTATTTTATGTGGTTTTATTCCCACAATTACACTGAAGCTGTAATGACCTGTTAAATTAGAAATAATATGTCCAATGAACAAAATCACATACCAAACAATGTAGGACACATTAAGTAATCATGTAAGGAGCCAGCTTAGTATTCACCATGTCATTAAAATCTTGCACTTATCTATCACTTTTCATGTTCTGTACAGTCTAATAGTTAACTGATGTCTATTTTAATAAGAAAGTTGAACCAATACTGTTAGAATTAAACTACTATTTCCTGACATCAATACAGATCATGTGGTAAGATACTAAAATACTCTGTGGTGGCTCTGGTAACACCTGGAGTCAGAGCTCTATGTGCTCTTCAAAAAGGGAAGCAAAATGAAGATTCTGCAGATGCTGAAGTATAGCATAGTTTAGTTAATAGGGGAAGAATTCCTGTACCTGGGCATTTGATGGTTGGCTTCAGCATTATTACACAGGGGGGAATTTTCGGAAGAGTCTGCATGGGGATGTTTGTACACGTGCATTTGTTTTCAGATGAGGGAATAAAGGGAAATATGGGCCAAACCCAAGGCTGGCAATTTAGTTGGAAGCAAATAGCTAGGAGGTCAGCAGGCATAGCAATATGTGGAAACTGTGCAAGTACAACTGGACCATGTTTACTGATCACAATACAAGCAAGGGTGAAGCTGTCAAAATAAAACTTTCATTAGTATGAAAGAAATAGAATGTATACTAAAGAATATAAAATAAATAAAATATAGATACATACAAAATGCAAAAAACAAATATATGAATATGAGATATCAAAAATATAATAAAGAAATATTATAATAAGGAAATACTAGTATAGTAAAAGAAGGAGAATCCAGATACATCACTTTTAGTTATCTTTCTGGTTAGCAGGATGAAATGCTAATACAAAATGCTAGTGCAAAAATGTGTACATTTTGGTGTATGCATAAATATGTCTATGTGTGTACATGTACAGTGGTTCTAAATTACTTACAATTATTTTCCGTCGTGGAGACAAAAGGTTGTTTAAAGAAAAGGTGTTTGCAAATAGTATGGATATTCATTTCCAAAGGTGGATTTACCTCTCTGGCACTGGACAAAATGTGAGCAAATGAACCTGAAACAATGACTACTGAATCAAAACCAGGTGATGCCTGGTTCAGACAAGGAGTCTGAATTCCTGACATTTAACTACCAGAAACATCTGTTTCTGTGTGTTGGTAATTCCACCTTTTTTTTTTTTTTTAAAGTGTTTTTAAAGATGGGAACAATTTTATGAATTAAGAAGAAAAAAAGTCCCAAACACATGTATCTGTAATTACCTGGTTTAGTCTGTGTATTTAATCAGTATGAATTGAGAATGCCATGTACCTTTGATTTCTCAAAGAACAATTGGGCACAGGACAGTCACTCTTGCCCCATTTTCCAGTATACGCCTATGCAAAAAAAAAAAAAAAAAAAAACAACAACCCAAGCAACCTACCCTCCAAAAAAACGAAAACTAGCAAAAAGAGGGAATATGGAACTAACACACGAATATTTTCTAAAGCCACTTGATAGTAATTAAAAGTCTAATTTCCTTAAAATACTGTTTTGGATTTAGGTCTTTGTATCATTCTGGAATTGGGATTTATTTTTTTAAGTAGTTGAGGAATATCACTTAAGGATTGGCTGTGTTCCAGCATCCAGCTGGCAGAGCTATAGAGTGCGTTAAAGCGAATAGCACACATATTCTGCAGTGGCTTCCCCATCCTGCCAAAGATTTAGACTCTAGCTTAACTGTTCACTGCCAGAAATGCCACTGAGTCAAATGGTATTACTCAGATGATTAAAAATTAGGTTTTCCTAGGGTAGCAAATTTTCCTAGGTCAGCAAATTTTATCTGTGTGTTAAGTCATTTTTTCCCTTTCTTGTCTTGCATTAATCCCTCTCCACTTCTGCAGAAACACTTTCTTGTGTGTGCATGTTTCATGATTTGTTTTAATAAATTTGTAAGAAGACCTAGCAGAAGTTTTACTGAAACACTCTATTAGGCAGCATGCTGCTGTTTGTTGGATGTGGGACATACTTGGAGTTTGCATCATTAGTACTAGCAAAGAGCTTCTTCTGTTCTTGCCCAGCTTCTGAGACAGAGTCCTCCAGGTGACTGGAGCTCCTGTGGAACAGGTTCACATACCCGAGGTAGGACTTACTGATGCCTCAGCTGTCCTTAGGCAGAGGGTTGACCAGCCGTTCCATGCCAGCTGTTTTTTTACTGTAAAATTTAGGACACAAGATAATTTCTCCCATCTCCCTCCTCTTTTGCTTCTAGAGTTGCTGGAACTGTGGCCGGAAAGCTAGTGAAACCTGCAGTGGTTGCAACACAGCACGATACTGTGGCTCATTTTGCCAGCACAAGGACTGGGAGAAGCACCATCACATCTGTGGACAGACCCTCCAAGCCCAGCAGCAAGGAGAGACACCAGCAGTGAGCTCCTCTGTGACGCCCAGCAGCGGGGCCGGGAGCCCCATCGACACTCCACCAGCAGCTACTCCGAGGTCCACCACCCCGGGAACCCCATCCACCATAGACGCTACTCCTCGTTAAAACTGAACTCGAAACTCCGAAAACAAAAACACAACGGAAAATTAAACCAATTCTTCATCCTCAGATGCGCAAAGATTTTAACTGAACTGTCATATTTCAATACTTCAATAAGAAAAAACTTACTGTATCTTGAGGTGGTAGAAAATACAGAAGGCCAGTAACGGGTCATAATGACTTATTGTGGATAACAAAGATATCTTTTCTTTAGAAAACTGAAAAGAGAGCAGAGAATATACACAAAATGATAGATTTGACCTCCTCCCTGTTATTTTCCAGTAGCTGGGATTTTAAACTAGATGACCTCATTAACAGATGCTTTACCAAACAGCAAACCAAGAGATTGCTAATTGCTGTTGAAAGCAAAATGCTAATATTAAAGTCACAATGTTCTTTATAACAATAATGGAAATTAAAAAAAAAAGAGAGAGAAAAAAATAACCCTCAAGGGCATGAGCATTGGATACAGCAGTAGACATTTTAACAAGAAGATGAATGGCGTCCGTGGGTTACTGACTGAACTTTGAAGACCCGCATCAAAACGCGCAGATGTGCAGCAGATTGGAAGGAGACACAGATGTTCATTTTTTTTTTCCTGTTTCTAAAAGAAATAAAATAATACCCAGGTCAACAGAATGAAAAATGAAAGATGATTTGCAGTGGGATGTAGGACTACAGCAGCAAAGAAAAAAAATGCCATAATACAAAAGGCTTTTTTTTT
>VWYO01027331.1:0-34287 GCA_013400275.1 Rhadina sibilatrix | reverse complement strand
CCCTCCCATATTTCTACTCTAATAAGGAATACATGCTCTGAAACAGCCTGGGTCTCTCCATTCTCCTCCACTCCCAAGTAGGCAGCAAGACAAGAAGCCGTGCAGCTTCCTGTCCCCCACTCTGTGATGCTGTTGTAGCAGCTTTTGTAGAGCACTTGGAAGAAAACTGTGCTTGCATCTTTTCCTGTTTGTATCTTACAAAGACCAAATGGATTCTTTAAGTCTTTTTGTTGTTGTTGTTGTTTTAGTTCTTTTCATTTCTGGATGGGAGAAAGCCACAAGAAAGGCTGACATTAAAGTTTCTCTGGATGCTCCTTCTGTGTGCACGTATGTCCAGCCTTGCACTGTGAGGCAGCGCTGGTTGCCCTCAGCACAAAACGTCTGCCACCCATGTGAGCTCGTGCACTGTAGTTTGCATAGCTGTGCTCTCAATACCCCTCCCAAAGCAGCCCCTTATATCCCATGTCCAACCTCTTTACATTCAGTGTTTTAATATTCTTTGGGTTTTTTCACTTTTTATGTTTTTAAGGGTTTTTTTTAAACTAATGTAAAAAACATTTTTTGAAGCCTGACGTCAGTTGTGGTTGATGGGCTTTGTTTATTCATGCCAGTTAACAGGCTAAGTGGAGGTCTACTGTACTTTTGCAAGCAATCTTAATCCCTTCGACTGAATAGCAAGAAGAAAAAGATGGGTTGACAGAGGCAGTTAGCAGAGATCATACTTACACATGTTTGTTTTCGGTAATTAGTCACAGTGTTAATAGAAACATCCACTTTAAGCAAAGACGGCTGATTTGCACAAACAGTGGGCCATATGCTCTGGTGGGTGTGGAAGGGGGTTGATAAAGCTAAAAACTTTTCAGGAATTTTTATATGTGAAAACCTGCTATTATATTTATTCATTTATTTATCCAGTGTAATTATTTTCATGCCAGTTAGGGTTTGCAATATTTTCCACTTCAAAACATCAGAATAAAAACAGAGGTCTCCATGTTCACCTTGTCTGTCTGTCTCTCTTCTCTCCCACCTGCCTCCTCACACACACACAGACACACAGACACACACAGACACAGACACAGACACACAGACACACAGACACACACAGACACACACACAGAGAACAAGGGAGTTTTTAAGTGGCTGTCTATTGCTCAGGGCTTACATATGGATAGCATATGAAAATGAACTAGACTGTAGGTGTTTTAACAATGTAATTTAGATATGTTGCCTTTTTTACTTTTCCACTAGTGCCAGATGGGTTTCGCTGCCAGAGTATGAAAGCAACTGCTGCCTTTTACAAAGATTTATTATTTTTTGGTGATATGATAGACTTATACTAGTTCCAAAGGGGTAGATATGCTGAGTTGTTAACATACCCCTTTGATTCCAGTGTATTCTGTTCCTGTCAACTGTAATGGGGAAACTTCCTATATGTTATGAAATGCTATTCAGCTGCATGTCTCTCCAGTTTTGGATTTGATTTTGATTTTTTTTCCCTAAATAATAAAGCTATTTGTTTTAACTTCAAACAGAAGCCCTTTCTCTTAGACAAAATCATAGCTTCACTTTCATAAGGAGTTCATGATCACTATAGGTTTTCAAGAGAGGAAACTGTTTGAGTTTGTGTTTTTGCTTTTGCTCACTGTTGTGTTTTTATGCATGTTTATAATTTACTCAGCATGATGCTTTTGACTTTGCTTATGTGAAACATCAGATATTTTGCAATTCATCCTCTTGCAGTAGGCTCAGAATGGAATCACAAAGCTCCAGCTCTGGGATGCATCCCTGATTACCTGCAGGGAGGTGGTAACAGAGGCAAGTGTCTTCCTCTGTGTGTCCTCTGAGGCTGGGTTTCTGCCAACTATTCCCAGTGGGGCCTGGGTACTTCGAGAGGGTTTGTTCATTTCCAAATCACAATAGCCAAGTTGCAAAACAATTCACCACTGAATCTACTGCCTGACACAAAATATGATACTCAATTTTATTTACATCTATACTTTACAGGTAAGAAACAAGTGCATATCCATTTGAAAATCTAAAAGAGTGACAGAAATGAATTCACCACTTGTATAACAAAAAAACCCAGGCTCACACCATCCAGGCACACACGCAAAGATTATTACAGAAACAGTTCTGGCATGTTGCACACCCACAGCTTCTTAGACTGCCTTGCAGGGGCCTCTTTGGTCATCCATGTCTTTGCACTATGGTTTGTCCCACAGGCTGTGTGATGTCTCTCTGTTGTGCATGCTGCTCTTCCCACAGAGGCCAAGTCCATAGTAAGGAAGCAAGTAAGGCAACTGCTGGCAGTGCCCATGTATTTCAGTGTGAGGCAGGCAAAAACTAATGGGAAAACAAGGTTGTAGTGTGTAAAAATGTGCTGCAAAACAAAGAGAATAATCTGCTCTCCATGTCCATGAGCAAAGGCAAAGAAAATAATGAGCTGTAGCAATGCTTTAAGCTGCACACTGGGAAAACCTTTTTCCTGGAAAGGATGTTGGAGCCCTAGTAAGGACTGCCTCGGAGGGTTTGAAATCCCTGTGACAAGGGAGTTATTATGATCAGGCTATACAGATGTCTACCTGACTGACTAGACATGGAGTCTGCCTTGGGCCTGGGACAGACTGGATGAGTCCCAAAGTCCTGAGGGGCACCTGTTTCCCTGCTTACTGCTGCATCCTGCATGCCCTTCTCATTTTTTCCACACAGGCAATGCCATTTGCAAAAGTTTCTGCTGGATAGACTTTAGTTTGTAACCATGGCAGATTAGAGACCTTTTGCTGACTCCTTCTTCATCTGGCTGCTGTTGGCCCGGGTTTGTGTGGCATTTGTACATCCCTTCATTGCTCTCATAAAGCATCACAGCTGAGGGCTCTGGCTGCACATCACTGGTGGGTAAAGGTGGGTCAATGGAGGGCCAGCTTGGCTCCAACAGAGCTGTTGCTTTGCAGGAAGGCAGCAGCCCTTGAGGTTCAAGTATGTCTTTGCCTTTACCAATGTGGCTGGCTTTCCTTAGGAGTGGTTTGGCACCTTGCACCTGGGGTCCCAGAGAGGTGATGTGCTGTGAGCAGAGGTGAGAGCCCTAGACAGGGTGGTAGACTTCAGCTGGAAATGCTGGAGTCAAAGCCAGGCTGTTTTTTGCTCCCTTCCCACCCCAGGGTAACGGCCTACCAGCAGTTTGACTTTGAGTCACTGTGGTAATTCATGTTTAAAATCATCATTCTTGGCACATGTACCAAAGATTAAAAGAAAACAGGAAAAATTCCTCTCCGAATGACAGATTTACATACCAGGAGGAAAAAAACCCACATAAAAATCTGATTTGAAGAACACAATTATAATATTTTACCCTCATTTCACTAACCATTTTATTGACTGAAAATGGAGCTACCTCAAGACTACAGATCTAAAGTGCTAACAAATTAAAACCATACCCGAAGGAGAGAGACCACTAATCTGGAGCACGCCTCCCTAAAGAATTTCCAAAGATCTATAAATGCCATATGCTGAATAGACAGTATTTCTTTTAAGGTACAAGTAATTTTTTTTTTCCTGAATAACTGACCAAATGCAGTCAAATAGGGAAGGAAAGAAGACAAAGGACACCACATAAGAAAAATAAGAATGCTATACCAGCATGAAATATCAGCCAACATGCATATGGGAACACTTATTTGGTCATCTAAATATGCTTATTTTATACAGTGGATATCCAAAAGTGATTGCATTTGCACTGATTCACTTAATGTAAGAAATAAAGTTGGCCCAATATCCATATTCCATAAACAGAGGTAATAAATTAAAGAAGCTGAGGCTCTTGCTGGCAAGGCACATTTAAAATATGAACCAGAAAGAGAGCACAGCTAAAGAGAATTGAAGAAAATTTGAGAGAAAGAAAAAGCTGTTGTTTTGTAAATATAATTACTCTTTGAAATGCAGGAAATGGGCACTAAGTGAAGACTCTTGCATGACTCTGGAGGCCCCAACAGTGTTTCTCCTGACGAGTCCAGAGAATGATGGTGCCTCTCTCTTGATGGAGCACCTGTCTCCTATCTCCTGCTCAAGTCTCCCAGCCTCAGGAGATGAAGTTCTACACTGTTATGGCACGTTTGCAGGGTTGTGACTTGGGCTGGGTGTACTTCCCTTAATATCTTAAAATTACACTCCACGCTGTAATGAAACACATGCATTCATGTTATGAAATAGATGAATATAAACTGACAATACATATGTGCTTTAATATAAGACAGAGAATATCTAGGATGTTCTCAGCTGCTCAGTTCTCACCTTCATTACAGCTCTGTGAGCAGCCAGTGAGTCCTGGGGAACATCAAGGAAAAAAGTCACAGACTCTTTCAGGGGAATCCTCTACATGAACTAGACTTGTGATAATTTCATATGATGATAGACCTTTGGTAAAGACCTCCTGATATGCCTCAGAGCTGCCCACAAAACAGGCATGTGAAAACAGCAGGCACAAATGCAGCCCCTTGCAGCTCTCCCCTCTCTGTGAACAGCTAAACCAATGTTACTGAATGAGCTGAAACCTCATATATATCCCTCAAAGTATATTTCAGCCTTGCATCATACCCTGGACAATCTCAGGTAAGATGAGTTGTCAAATGGCTACCTCTGGTTACGCTGACCTGTCTTCATTTTGGCCATGGGTACTGTGGAAGGCAACAGGGTTTCTTTGTAGCAGTTGACTTTCAATTTTCAGGCATCCAAGACAAAATGTCACTGGCTAGTTAGTTTTGGAAGATACTTTGTTTTGACAGGAATACTATAAAAGTATTCAGAGGAATGGGTCCTTGCTTGTTCCAGTGCACCTGAACAGTAAAGAAGTTCCTCCTCACATTCAGGTGGAACTTCCTGTGCTACAGTTTCTGCCCATTGCCTCTTGTCCTATTGCTTGGCACCACGGACAAGAGCCTGGCTCCATCCTCTTGACATCCTCCCTTCAGAGACTGATAGATGTTGATGAGGTCCCCTCTCAGTCATCTCTCCTTGAGGCTAAAGGAACTTCTTGAGGCTTAAGGCAGTGAAAAAGCTCCTGCACAGCAAACTGGTGTCAAGATGATGCCGTGCAAATTTTAGATGAGCCTGGGAGTAAATGGGATGAGATCCATCCACTGTGCCATGCTGAAGTAAAGGAGGAGCTGCCAAGTGTGGCAGGAGCACAGGAGTGGGCTCCAGAGTGCTCACAGATGGAGCCAGGCAAAGGGACAGCTGTTAGCAGGCATGGATGCTGCTCGTGCCTTGAAACCAGGGTAGAGGCCTCTCTGGGGAATCAAATCATTCTTGGATGACATTCACTTGGAAATTCTTCCTTAGTAGAAGGCAGAGGTTTTCACTCAGCAGACTGCTCAGGAAGGCTTTAATCTCTTTTTTTTTTCCTGTCATTTTTCCCTCCTTGTACCAAGTACTAGCCCCCAGCCTGCTTTTCCTGATGCATGCCATGTGGGCTGGAGAGCTGTACTGCAGTAAATACTATCTGGGAACCACGTCTTTGTGCATTGCAAGTATTTGTCACTCTTCAGGCCATAAACTTCCTAAGGAGTCTTGTTTTTCCTGTTAATATGGAAACTGAAAATTACAGGAACTCTTCACTAAAATGATGATATTATCTTATTTCCTGTGCAGCATGGATTGACATGTACATATGCTGCTGACATGTTAGAAAAGCAGCTATCTGCTCTCAGGCTTGCTAGAGCCCACTCATGGGACACAGATCCAGACTGAGTGAAAAAAAAGGGTGTTACTGTGAAAAATCCAGGGTGTGTTTCTCAAAGGCAAGTGAATTCCCTTATTTCAAGATAAGAAAAAAATTCTCCTGCAAATAACTTAGTTTAAGAGAAAATATCTAACTGGAGTTCACTAAAGGAAGCTCTAGCATTAAAAATGTCCTTCTAAAAAAGGGAGGGCTTTGTGAATGACAGACACAATGCACAGTAAGAATCAGTAGGGTTTTCATCTTTCTCTCACACACGCCTCTAAGGATAAGTTATCTCTTTCTTCTCAATTCACACTGGGATAGCAGCAAATACTGAAACAAGCACACATGATTGTATGCACATACCAATGTCTCCATGTTAATTTTCTCTTTCATCTTCATATGTCATCCATAAGTTCTTTTTGTCCCATTTGAACTGAAGCCAAGAATATTTTAAAATATCAAACATTTACTGCAAAACAATTGGCCAAACCAAATTTCTCATTAAAAAATAAAATTAATAATTTCAGAATGTTTTGGTTCTGTTTTAGATATTTATATTTTTGAACTTTTGTAAGAGTATAAATCAGTTGCACTTTTGAAATTTTCGTCATCTGAAAATGACAATCCATGTTGTTTTGGAAAGATGTGATGCAGTCATTTATTGTTACTGTAGCTTAAAACCATTGTTCAAATGAGACTCAGAAGAAAACCAACTTTATCCTACAGGTAGATTTAAGGTTTGGTGACTATCATTCAATAGAAAAAAAAAATCACAAAAGTAACTTTGCATTTACACAAATGTTTGTTGGACAATTCACTGTAGCTCTACCTTAGATAGGGCCATTAACTTACATATTGTAAGAAATGCCTTTATGGCCCTATGGATGCAAAGACATACCTGCAAATATCACCCAAGAAGAAGACAGTTCCGAAATCTCCTGCTGCTCTTGGGCAAGGGAAGGAGCACAGACACAAAATCTGGTCTGAAAGCTTCATTTTCCAGAGATTTAACAGCAACACCTAAGGTAAAGTGTACCTGCTTTCTGTCAAAACAACCCATGCTTTAAGCAGTACCTAAGCTATGAAAGAAGTTGTTTCTACTGTTCACATTTGCTGGTGAGAAGGCAGCTGGTACAACATAAGAGGAGAAAGGGAGGAGGCATCATGTAGGCACTGGGCAAGGGGATGGAGGATAAGGTCAATCTGTGGAAATGGGCTGCTCTCACAGCAAGTTCTCATGCTCGACATGGTGTCTAAATAGTCCACCAAGTCACAAGGGTTTCAGACTTTTTTGGTAGGGTTTTTTTTTACCAGCATCATTAGGATTTGTCTTAAACTCATGCATGGGGTGTGATATATCATTTATTTTGGCGAACAGAGGTATATATTTGAGTGTGTAAAGAAAAAAGGGACAGAAAATTCCTTAGAACTGTGATTAAATGAACAAAACAACAAAATAAGGGGGGGAAAAGGGATAGCTCTATTTGTATACATCAATTAACTGGTATTGTGTAGGTAGAATTTGACAAAACTTCAGCTGTATACTCAACTGGTCAAGTTTCTAACAAATCTCTTCACCCTAGGGAATTTCTGCTACTGAAAGCATTTTGTGCTATTAGGCTTAATTCTGAAGCAGATTCCTTCTAAAAAAGGCCTTGGTGCAAATGAAAGTCTTTCTTTATTGAGGAATCCATGTAACCTAGTGGAGATCCTTGAGGGCAGACCAGTGAAATGAGAAGAAAAAAATTATTATTCCTGCTCATGTCTTGTTTTCTTGGATTTTTTTTCAGCTAGTGAAACTTGAGGAAACAGTGTGAAGATTTTTTGATTATCTGTTTCTATTAAAAGATCAAGTCCTACTTTTCACTGGAATACACTCAAGTTATAATAACAAGATCTCTGTTATCTTTAACAAACTAAAGCCATCACTATTTACTCCAGCATGAGAACAGATTCTGCCTACAGAGTCAAAGGATACAATTCTGCCCCACGGCTTAATTTGTCCTTTTTATAAAGTGACCTAAATAAAGCATCGATGCCACCAGGAGAACAGCAGGTTTTGAGTAAGGCACAGACACCATTTTCTGTGTGACTGCTTCTTGTCTTTGTAATGCATAGCTGCATGTGTGGGATGGCAGCAAGACTAGCAGCTTTGCTGTCACCAAGTCTGAAAACACTTTACAGTTTAAAGGTCTACTCTTCTAAATGCTCTACATTTCCTAAACTGCATTTTCTTATTGAGAAATTGGTGTGCCTCACAGGGGTGTGGGCACGGCTATTGCTCACCATTTGGGGAGATTTGACTAAGCAGTTACATGTAGCAACCTCAGGAGGCAAACCTGTTATAAGGACTATCCAATTTTCATGGAATCACAGTACCAATCAGTCCTTAGGTTTTAAAAGACCAACCTCTGACCTAGCACCAGGTCACACAATGCTGTAGCACTAAGTGACACATCCAGTTGTTTTGTGAACACCTCCAGGGGTGTTCACCTTGAACACCTCCAACACATACCAGGGCAATGCTTAAGAGACCCTTCCATGAAGAAATTCTTTCTTCCTGATGTCCAACCTGAACCTCCCTTGGTGCAGGTTGAGGCCATGTCCCATTGTTCTGTCAGCAGTCCCCTGGGAGAAGAGACTGATCCCCACCTTGCCACAACCTCCATTCAGATGGTTGTACAGAGCAATAGGGTCTCCCCTGAGCCTCCTTTTTACCCCAGCTAAACAACCTCAGTTCCCTCAGCTGCTCATCATCGGACTCATGATTTTACTGGGGTTTGCAGGCAGTTGTTTGTTATTTGACCTGTCTAATGCACAGAGTTGGAGAGCAACACTTAAAAGACCAGTTGAGAAAGAAACAGGCTATTTCAGGAGATGCAGGCTTGGGAATTAAAGGAGACATAGAATCTCACATTATGGTTGAGGCTGATCTGGAGGTCACTCTGTCCAACCCCCCTGCTCAAGCAGAGCCGCCTAGAGCGAGCTGTCCAGGACTGTGCTCTGACTTCTTCGCTCATCTCTTTAACAAATTAAAGTTCTACTGGAGCAGGAGTCATAAGCCACTGACCTCCAAGCCAGTTCAGATCCAACCATGAATGGTGATTTCTTATTGCATTTAAATGTGATTTATCACAGTCTCTCTCAAGCAAAGTCTTTGCCTGAGGAGTCAGATGACATTATTTTGGAGTTTTGTGTTCTGAGCACACTAAGAAATTCAGAAAGCTCAAGTTTTTCCTTCAATGATCTGGCAACTGTGAATGCTTGCTGCAAACAGAGGCTATGAGGAGTGAGATGAATGAGGAATAAAAAATGAGGATTTTGGAGCTCCCACAAGAACCAGCTCAGGGCAAACTTTGTCAGCTAACATGAAAGGAGGACAGACACAGAATGGAAAAGTAAAATCCTGGGAGAGGCCATCAGTTTGACAACATTTGAGGTGTCTTTCCCCCTGGGTTTATGGGCTTCACTGAGGCCCTGGCTCTCCGAAGATGTCTGAGTTATGCTTCCTTCATAAACATGTGAACATCACTCCTTCCTCCCTTTAGGTGCAAGCTTCAGAACCCTGAGGTCCTTCTCTCTGCTGCCTCTGAGTGCAGGTGTTTACAGCCAACACCAAATGAAACACGAGACAAACTCAGGGCTGAGGTTTCTGGGGAAAAGATCAGAATGGGCATGCTCCTTCTGTGTCACAGGAGAGGAGTGATGATGGAGACTAGCTTCTGACCCTGTCCACCTCGACAGAGTACTTTCATCTCAGCTAAAAATATCACATTAAGATAAATGGTCCACTTAACAGCACACTTTTCTGTTAGGTCAGTTATTTTCTAAGCACTTTAAATGATGATTATTTCTGAGAATGTTTCTGCTGTTTGGTATGTCTTATGAGGATACTGTACAGTTTGGTAAACCAGATTTGGGATGATACAAAACACGAGGTTGATAGAAAAATTCTTTACCCTTTTATCTACTCCTACACTTTGCTTTTTGTTTGGCAGATCCTCTTGGTAGTATTTCCCCATGTCTGGGGAACCAAGCAGGGCACAGATGCAGCCATGAAGGTCTCAGTGGTACAGGCTGTGCTCAGGTACTGCCAGGTAACCACTGCCTGCTCTGAGCGGCATCTCTGAGCATCTGTCATCTCTGGGTGGGCTAAGGAGACAAGGCAGGTTTGTGTCTTGATCCTTCAGTTCCCTCTTGTCAGTGAAAAATTACCGACTTCTACCCATCAGAGGAGGGGGAGGAGGGTTATAAGAGCTCAGCCTGCCTCATTCTCTGAGTGGCACACAGCAGCTCACCAAGCTGTAGCTCTGCTCATTACTCCTTCTGTGGTTTAGGTTCCAGCTGTTCTCTCTCATGCCGCTGGTTTTAGGGTCTGGGACTGTCCTGAGGAGTGCCTAAACTTAAACTTCTGAAAACATGGATACACAATGTGACTGAAGAGGCATCCCTAACATTTGCTGGAGGAACTTGAAGTGAACATTACTTCTCTTTCAGATAATCTAGGAATTATCCACAAGCCCACAGCTTAATACAGAGGAATGCAAAGAAACTAGGGTAGTAATCAAGCAGCATGTCAAATGGTTCATTCCAAAAGTACAGAGCATTGCCAAGGGAGGGAGGCTCCTGAATGATTAGAACCAGAGAAAAACAGGTCTGGAAGGGACTTCAGGAGGTCATGTAGTCACTTCCCTGGCCCCCAGCCAGTTTGGTTATATGTGTGTTGTTCCTGACAGATGTTAGCCTAAATTGTTGGGACCGCCAGTGTTGGAGGCTCCACTTCTTCCCCAGGCAATCTATTCTAGTACTTCCCTAATTGTACCATTAGAAAGTTTTCCCTAATGCCTCAGAAAATTTTTATACACTTCCTCTGCAGCAGCTGAACTCCAGTGCTTCTTGACCTATCCCCTGCAGATGCAGAGGGCAGGTTACGCCTTTCCTCCTCACAGCAGTCTTCATGTACTAAAAAGCTGTTACTATCCCCTCCCCCGTCTGTTTTTCTTGAGACCACACCAAACTAACTCCTTCACTATTTCCTCCAAGGTCATGCTTTTTTAGACCTCTTGTTGCTTTTCTTTGGACATTCTCAAATTTGTTCGCATACGTCTCAAATTACAGCCACTGCTGAGGAAAAAATACGTAGCATTTCTCTAAGTATCTTTCTTCAGCTCTACTTTTTATACACCTCACACAATGTTTGCCTTTTTTCATGACACAGTTTTGTTTAATTTTGTTCTCACCAACCTCAGATTTGTGATTAATCCTGTCAAAGTGCAGCACCTTGTATTTTCACCGTGGAAATTCATCTTGTGTGTTTTCCAGGCCATTTCACTGGTTTCCCAAGGGCACTTTGAATTCTAAAACACTCCTGCAATGTACTTGCAGCTCCTCCCAGCAGTATTATCTGCTGAGTTATCTAGCAAGGCTCCTTTCCCCTCATCCAGATATTGGTAGCACTGGGCAAAACTGACTGTAGCATCCCATATCATCCTGTCCAGGGGATCCATTCACTTAGAGAGCAAACCTTTCCAACTAACCTGCAGGTACAGGTACCAGAACAGCTTGCAAACAGCCTATAGACTAGACTGCTTTCTTGTGAAACTTGCAATGTAAAACTGTCAAAACCTAATTAAAGCAAAGATAGCTGCTATCCACTGCTTCTCCCCTTGTTTCAAATGATTTGTACTTGGTAGATCCAAGCTGGATATTAACTTTTCACCTTTCAGTTCCTCCCAAGAAGTTTGTGTGCTTATTTGTGAAGTATTTTTCAGAGACTGCATTTAAGCTGTCATCTCCATGATCCTCTGACTCAACTTTCTCTGTCTTTTCATTGTCCCTTCCTTTCCCCTGATGTTTTCCGGACTTTTGGTAACCCAGCTGCTTCTTGCAAGGCCTCAGTGATAACTGCTGACAAGTCAGAGGTATTCTTGTGTCAGACAAGGGAGCTCAGCCACTTGTAAAGGTGAGTCTACCTAATTTTTCTCTGGTTTGCTCTTTCCTTTTGTCCTTGGGATTAATGACATTAACCACCTGATCACTGCTATAGGGATGATAGATGAAAAAAAGTTATTAAACACTATGACCTTCATCTCTACATTTCTCACTCCACTGGTCTTTTCCTTACTAGAAAAGTATAGTGATTTCCTCTGTCCTTGATGCCTCTGTTCTTGCATGCTTCATTTTTTATACCCTCCTTTAGTAATCTCACCTACTGTTTACTTCCTACATTTCCTCGTGGGTGTGAGATCAGTAAAGAGCTCATGACTTTGCTGAATTTATATCTTTCTGTAGCTGATTCTTTCTTCTGATTCTTTGAGAAGTTGCCATTTAATCTTTTCCTTCCACAAGACTTTGCCTATCAATCCTTTGCAGCTACTGAAGTTTACCAGCTCGCGTTTCATTTTTTTTCAGTTTCTTTGTGAAGATCCTAGACTTTGCCATTTCATGTTCACTCTCATACAAATTGTGTTTTACCTTTAAATTTTACCTGTAAACCTCAATGCCTCTTTCCCTATAGTCACATGAATAGGGGAGATTTCCTCAGCCCTTAGTGTCGGATTTGTCTTCCAGCACCCCAGGAAAGCTGAAACTCTCATGCCCGAGCACTCTGTGAGTGTCCTGTTATGGGGACCCTCCACTGAACAGTCCTGCTGGATAGGACAGTTCCACTGACTTATTCAGGGAAGTACATCAACAGCATAAGGGACACCCCTCAAGAGGTTTTCCCATTTATGACCCATCAGTGGATCTTGCACTTTGCCCCAGTATGTTCCCCTCTGTCAGCGGCTGACAGCGTCTGTGAGGGACTCACACCAACACTTTACAGAATAACACTATTTATTAATATAAAATTGTGACAGGTTAAGGTTTGAGGATTGCTGGTGATAGTATCTGACTTCAAAAAGGTATTCAAAGCAACACACAGACAAGCTCTAATCCCCAATAAATGTATTCAGCACACACAGAGTAGGGTTCTTGCCCAATAGGCATCCCTATCAGGGAGAAACAGGTTCACCTGTCAGCTGATCCCAGCAGTTACGATGGAGTCTTCCCTAACTTTTTCCCTATTCTTGCTTTACTTTTATACTATTTCTTTATGTTTAAGTGGAGCTTGAATGACTTCAGTTGTAAATACCTTTGTTACTAATTGGTGTCTCTTGCTTCATTCTTAAAGATAAAATATAGACAACGATAAAATATAGAGTATATTATTGAATATAGAGTACAACCACCCCAGTGAGGTGGTTGTATCTTGGACATAGGTAACTTTGGGATGGAGATGTGAGTTATTATTACAATTAGGATATAATGAACCAAGTTTATCCAAAGAGAGTGATTTCAGCACAGTTGTTGGCTCAGCAGTAAGGCATTTTCTCCTATCTCCCTTGGCTGACAGATGCTATGCAGTTTCTCAGCTGCAAACTACAACTGAGTTCTCCTCCCTGCAAAGATTTCTACAGAGCCTGGCTGTGGTGTCTCCAGTTGCCCCACTCTCCATTCCTCCCCTATTAGCAGGTGCTTCTAGTTGCAGATTGTGTGTGGGGAATCATTGCAGAGCATGCCAACCACATTCCATCCAGAGTGCAGAAACCGTATTTTACCCTATGATTTCTGCACTGTTATAACTCCTGTTAGGATGTGAATATAACTTCTCAGTTTCCTCTGATTTTACCCCCAGCCATCTTTCCATGGATTCTCCAGCTATCTTTCCACAAAGATCTAAGCAGAAAAAGATTTTGCTGTTTTCTCTTCCTTATCAACAATTGTTTTTCAAGGAGTGACAGAATATCTCCCATTTGTGATATTATTTCCCTTTCATATAGCTAAAATACCTCACTACTCCCAATTCTATTTTAGCTTGATTTTGCTAATTAGACCTTGTAAGAGTGTCTTGTTAATATGATTCACTCTAGAATGCTCTCCTTCCGCTACAAAGTGAGCCTCCTTTTCTTCCATAATTATTTAAGAGACTGCCAGAGGTCTAAATCCCTCCACGTCCTAGTGAATTTAGGAGCTGAGGGCATGTAATTCAATAGCTTCTCTCTTCCCTACCCCTTTCTTTTCAGAATGATTAATAAATTATATTAATACTCAGATAATTTTAGAGAATCAGACTATTCTTTGCAGGTTTTAGGGTCAGATTCTCAGACTTCCCTCCTCTGACCAAGGTTTATGGCTGGGAAGGGTACACAGATATCCAGATGCGAGGCAGCAATCTGCCTACATGAAATAACCATGTGTTTTTCCAAGGAAGTATCCTCAGAGAGAGTGGATGCTAAATCCCAGATGCTGAAGAGCACTGGGGATTCGCAGACGCAACTTGCCGAGAGCAAGATGCTTAAATGAGCTCTTTCACATGGAAGATGGGGAATGAGGAGTCCAACCACCACCAACCATTTGTGAGAGGACTGAGGAGAGGGGGTGATGAATCCTGGATGAAACATTCATTTCTGCCTATGCAGATTTGTGACACCATCACCCAGCCTGAGAAAGCTGAATATCCTGAAATATTGAGCTGTGGGTATCGTGTGCCCTCAGGGTGAGGCAGCAGCTAAACGCCTCATGCAGTTTAACACGGCCACGTGCACAGCGCTGCACCTGGGTGGGGACAACATCCCCTGTCAACAGAGGCTGGGGATGAGCAGATTGAGAGCAGCCCTACCAAGAAGGACTTGGGGGTGCTGGTGGGTGAGAGGCTGGACATGAGCTGGCAATGTGCACTCACAGCCCAGAAAGTCAGACATGTCCTGGCCTGCATTCAAAGCTGCGTGGGCAGCAGAGGGAGGGGATTCTGCCCCTCTGCTCTGCTCTGCTCTGCTCTGCTCTGCTCTGGTGAGACCCCCCCTGCAGTGCTGCATCAGTTCTGGGGTTCCAGCACAGGAAGGACACTGACCTGTTAGCACAGGTACAGAGGAGGTCACCAAGGTGATTGGAGAGAAGGAGCAGCTCTCCTATGAGGAAAGGCTGAGAGAATTGTTCAGCTTGAAAGACAAGGCTTCAGAGTGACCCAATTTTGGCCTTCCAGTGCTTTACAGGAAAGATGAAGAGAGGCTATTTACAAGAGCATTTCATGACAGGACAAGGGGAAAAGGGTTCAAATTGAAAGAGACTAGGTTTAAATTAGATATTAGGAAATAACTCTTTACTATGAGAGTGGTGAGGCACTGGAACAGGTTGCTCAGGGAAGTTGTGGTTGCCACATTCCTGGAGGTGTTCAAGGCCAGGTTGGATGGGACTCTGAGCAACCAGGTCTAGCTGAAGGTGTCCCTGCCCATGGCAGCAAGGGGTGAAACTAGATGATTTTCAAGGCCCCCTTCCAACCCCCAAAAATCTATGATTCTATGATTTTCTGAAATGGAGGATTCAGAGTTCAACATATTATCTTAAAATTCACCTAAATGTCACTTGGAGACAGAAGTCCCTGATCTCACCCCTTCCCTGGGTTAAGCAACCCAGCAGGGAGAGCTCAGCCTGTGCTGAAGTGATTTTTCTCTTACCATACTTTCTCCCATGAACAAAAACCCCCAAATCTGCTCTTGTGGAATTCCCAAGCTGCAGTCTCAAGGCTATATTATTACGTGTACACGTAGCTCCCATTAGCTTTAATAATGTGTGCATTGTTCAGGGTGCAAACAGAGAGCTCTGCTGCCACCACCCATTAGAGTGAGTAGTGCCTTTTGACTCCCAGCAGCCCCAGCAATCGCCTGAGGAGCCAAGGCTTGCCAAAATTTATACCTAATGCTTCTATTTTTCAAAGCACAGAGCTGCTCAGTCTCAAGGAGATTCTGCAGACTGAGGTAGCGGGAAGGATGACAGAAGCTGTCTTCATCTGACGACAGTGTCTGCCTGGTCAGTGAGAAAGATGCAGAAGTGCCAAAGGAAAGCACTGTTTCTTTCTCAGAAAAGACATGTGGTACAGCTGCCTGCATAGCAAAGAGAGATCTGGCTGAGTAACAGAGGCTGGGCAGAACATCTGTTTTGTGTTTCCCAGGCTTCTGACAGCAAAACAGAGTTATTTTGGGGGTTTTGCAAGTCTTGCAGTCATTTTAAACAATGCTTTTGCCAAGTTTTCCGCTTTTTGTTAATAAGATTGCTCTTGATATCAAGACATGACTTGACTTTAGGAAAAAAGTCATAAATGTCTGCCATTACCTACATTCCCTCACACTACCTTTTTTTTGTTTGTTTTCCCACCAAGCTTTAAAATATCCATTCAAGAACTTTGTGATAATTTCTGTTGGTAATAAAACCAGAAAGATTTCTTTCATGAACAAATGAATGGTTTCTCTTAGAGGAGAATTACATATACTGCTGCCTTATTTTTCCCCTCCCCCTCTAACTCTTGGTTTCCAGATGTAGTGAAAGCTGGTTTGAGCAGAAGAACATATGTTTTCAGCATGAATTCTGTTGGCAGGGCATAGCTGCACAGTACTGCAGAGTTGCTGCAAGCCATCCCTGACCAACATACATATATAATGTGCTCTAGACATTATCATGCTTCATTTTTATATTCCTCCCCCTAACTTCAGTGAGTTTTACTTTAATGCAGCACTCCAGACTTTGTGCTCTATTCTGCTGCTGAACACCTGAGTGCCTCTATCAAAAAAATGTTACAAACTGAGCTCTCCCAGACACAGGGAATAGGCAGCTATTTAGTCCATCCCTTCAGCATCCTGTCTCTTTGATCTGCATCTGAGGCATGTGGCCATTCATATTTGTTAATTAAAAAAATAAATTATATTGTCCAGTGTTCTACTTATAGGTTGAAAGAGTTATTACAAAGGAAGAACCTTACATGTGGCTCTCAGTGTTTATAGAGATCTTCCTCTTTGCATATTAAAAAAACTTATAGGATTCTTTATATTTGTCTGGTGATGTTTAGCTCCAGCCAATTTTGGACCAGCTTTTGGCTCACTTGCTCTTTTCAAATAGTCACTTGCCCCACAAGGAGTAGATTTATTCTGGGATGAAGTGCATTTCAGCAAGATCAAGTGTGCCAAAATCTAGTCCTATAGTAATATCACAGGGCAACTGTACTATAAACATGTCTTATCTTAGCAAGCAATATATCAGAATGATAATGTTTCCATTAAACATATTTTCAATGACAGAAGGTTAGAATCACACTTTGTTCAGTCATAGATGCTTGGCTGAGTCATCTGCTAACTTGCTGCTTGCCTTACTCCTGTCATATATTATCCGTGAATGAACACAGCAATTTCCATCCCTATTATTCTTAGGGTTCAATCATTTAGTGCACTCCACAAGGCAGCTATAAGGCTGTCTTTCCATCACATCCTCTATTACTTTAGCTGCTACTGAATTATCAGACCAGCAATCCATAAAGCCCTTACAGCTCTTCTTAATTATTAGAAACTGATGAGATATAAGAATGTTAATTGAATCCTTTCATATGCTGCTTTTAAATACAAACCCAGCACATGATGGGAGCTTTTTTGAGATATGCTGTTGTGCATATTGTGCTAGGTTGCAGAAATGAAGGTGTTTGGTTAATTAGTATTATTTTACTTTGCTTAATTTGTCACGTAATATAACTAACAGTAGACTCTGTGTGTACAGCTCAAGACAACACTGTTTGTTAGATTATTTTCTCCAAAATTTTTGTGTGTCTTGAACAGTTATTCTGGGGAAACACAGCACTACACTTTTGAAACTGTGGACTAGACAAAAATTTTGTTTGTGGGAGTGCAGCTTATAGAAAGAGGAAGGAATATGCTGGTGTATGGCTAGATATGATGACAGACTTGGAATGGTGTAAGCTGTTACCATCTCTGTTTTGAGATGTGAGCATGTGGATGCATTTCTTATACCATAATGTAAAAATAAGGCAGATGAGCTGAAAGATCTTCAGAAAACTGGAAGTCAATGCATCTTTTAAACCCAAGTGCTGATTTACAATAAGAATGTTGTGTTTAGTTTCCCCAGTTCTCCTGAAATCAAACAACATGAAAATGTTTGCAGATGACTCTGAGACTGTTTCTGCCAGCAAGTGGCACTCATGGTTTAGGCCAGTAGGGGTGTAAGTTGGTAAAGCAGGATATAGGAAGAACTTGAAAGCCCAAAATTTAGTTAGGACTTAGAAATTGTGCTAGCCTGCTAGCTGATCCTATAGGCACAGAAGCTCCACATAGGCTTGGCACCTGCATACAGGTTACTTCCTAAATGCTAACTCAGAGCAGTTAGCTCTTTCCTTGACCCATCAAAGCCATCAGGAGCAAGGCTCTAAGGAGGAGACAAGTAGGAAACTAAGTTCTTATGGTATGCCTCATATTCAGCAACAAATTCATGCCATAAAAATCACAGGAGATGTTGTGGCTATGTTTTAAAGACCATGGTGAATTGGCTTTCCAGCCCTTTGTCTTTCTAGAGCAGCCAAAAAGGTAGGACAGTCATTCATGACAGTGCAGATATTTCATTTTCCTCTTGTGCCTGTACGAAAACAAACTTAACAGTGTCTCTTGCAGAGAAGAGCACATAAACTTTGATCCATAGGGTGCAGAAGAGGAATTTTTCCAACTGATGTTCAAACCATGTCACAATGCAGCAGATGAACCGTCTTTCTCTGGATTAGGAAAACACGAGAAGTGAGATTACAGTCCACAGTTCAGATCTCTTTCCTCAGGCACGAGTGGTCTGAAATTTTTAAATGAATGATAATTTGAGGTTCAGAAAGAGAATTTAAAATAAGGACAAATAAAGGTGTATATATATATATAAAATGTATAAGCTGTGAAACAAAGCCAGTAAACACCATTGAAAAAGGTGATGTAGATGAAAAGTGGTTGTATAGATGCCTACATATACTTCCAACCTTCAGAGAGCCACTCACTACACCCCAGGGAGCTGTCTGAGTCAACTCCTCTGCCTAACACAGGAAAAAGGCTTGTACAGAGGCTGTAACATCTCCAAAGACCAAACTCTGAAGACTGCAAATAATTTCTACCAAAGTTAATCACTCTAAAGCACTCAAGCTGCTTCACTTCTTGTGCACAACAGACAGCCAGATAAGCCACAGTCTGGTGCTGGTAAGGTTGTCTCTGAACTTCTGGGGGCTCAGCAGGCTGCAAAGGGCATGGGGAATCCTGACACTTGCACTGGGAGGAGGCCATCCAGCCTCCCTATGCAGACCCACATGGCCTGGGGGAACTGGGAACCTGCTTTTAAGGCTCAAATCCTCATAGAAAGTCAGAAATCATGAAAACCCCACAAGATCTCACAGCATTCTCTCTGAATTATTGGTGAGATGTTCGATGATTTTCCCTCCCTGCCAAAAAAAAAAGAGAAAGGGAAAATGAGGCTCTGCTGCCCAAAGACCAGGTGGAAGCTTTCTCTTTGCCATTTCCTCTGTTGTTAGAGTAACTCTAAGGAAAGTTTGGGACTTAAGCCTAAAACTAAGGGGCAGATTTGAGACCTTTCATATGGGGAAGAACTGTAAACTTATTCCTGGCTGAAAACCCCTCAAATTTGCCTTTATACCTCCACCCCTCTGTTCATGCATGGAGGATGGTCCAGTGGAGTAAGACAAAACAAGCAGCTGTAGTTAATCACACTGAGAGGAAGTACATGCTTAGTCCTGCACTCACATCTCAAATTACTGTGTAGCTGCTTACAGCTGGACCAGACTTTTGGAGCATCTCTTGAACTTGCATCTTCAACCTGCAGCAAGATACCACATCTGTTAATAGCACTGTGGGCCATCCATCCTTCTTGAAGGTAGGTCCTGAGACCTCAAGGAATGCATTAAAATATGAACAAAGATTTTTTTGGTGGGGGGGCATGTTTCTGAAATACCAGGACTTGTTCTCGCACAGCATGAAAAGAAACACAACAGAAGCTAGTGGAACGGCTTAGGCAAGCAGTCATTTGTGCAATTCACAGAAAAAGGAACCGGAATTAGATTGATAACTTCAGTTTAAAACATTCTCAAATCAACCTGAATGTATTTACTCACCTATCCAAGTCCTCAGGTAATTTGGCTGTGAGAAGAAGAACTGAGATATTGTCAGTACACTGGCTTGCATAGGAGTCACAGCCTCGTAATTTCTTCTACTGTGAGATAAAGAAACACTCCATTTGCTTCTTGATAATCTATTTTTGTATGTGAAATTACTTTGCACTAGCTTTACACACAAAATAAGCACTGACTTGTATTAGAGGAAAAATGAACAAAAAACCCAAACAAAGCAAAACAAGCACATAAAAACCCAAACAGAAATATAAGACTAAGAAACAGATACTTTTTTGTGTGGTAAGGGTTGCAGTCCCTGATGTTGTTTCCAAGTGAATATCCTGCAGGTGTATTCCACCAAGCAATATGTTTTCGTGGTCATTTTTGAAGATTTAAGAATGTAAGGGGTGTGGTTCAATGATGGCAGGAGATAGACCATAGGCATGTAACACAACATATCTGTGAATAAATTAAGGTGGGAAATTAAGAGTTGTTTAAAGTCAGAAAGGGAATTTGGTTCTCAAACAGCCTGAAAGCTAGGCTGCCACAGCTCTGTGAAATGGGGCAGGTGATGAACATAACTATGACAGCAGGGGAAAACTTGGGACCCAGGAGTTCTATTTCATGCATATTTTTGTATTTGTATACTTAGGTGAATGTTTTTCTTCATCTCATTTTTTACATGTTTGATTTGCAAGGAGGATACTAACTTTGCAAAACTGATGTCTTTACAGAGTGGAGAAATAGACACAATATAGGATTTTGTCATTGAGAGGAAAGCAGTAAAAGACCAATAATTTACAGAGCCAATTATTTCTTTTACTAAGTCAGTTGAGTGTAAGAGATTTTAAAGCAAGATTTAGCAGTTTAAATAGCAAAACTATTCAAAGAAATAGGTTTACCTATGACACAAAAATTTTCTCTAACAGTTTTCATTAAATTAGGGTCAAGAGGAACATCCCAGAAATAGTTTATAGGGATAATTCTGCATGCTCTATGTGAAAATATTTATAGTGAGTATTTAGTATTATGCAAGTTTCCATTCTCGTGAGAATCTATTCCTTGATGTCTTTGCACACACGTTATTTATTTACTTTGCATTTCAAAGAACCTCAGCCAAGGTAACTGCCCCAGTGTTCCAAGACCACAAGAAGTTGTCTCAGAGAAGTTACAGTATCCTGATCTGCAGAATCCTACTGCACACCCAAAACTGCTATTCTGAGATATAATTATAAAAATGTACGAAAAAGAGGCTTCTCCAGCCTCCAAACTAACATGAACCAGAAGTTTTAACCATAATTCCTGCAGCTGTGAGAATATGTAAATAGCGTAGGAGGACAGGATGAAATTTTGCTTTTGCAGAATTCACTTTCTGATTGAGTGGAGCTACTGTATAGGTAAAGATGTAAGCACAAATGTCAGTACTGAGCAGCCAATGACTAACCTGTTGTTGCCAACAGAAGATGTACTTTCAGCTTGTACTGTTTTATTCTTGTAATGACCTATTCTAATTAGTTTTTAGCTCAATGCACTAGGAGCCATTTGCTAACTGGAATTTTAAATATTAATGCAGGGGTGTTTAAGATGTGTCCATTAAGGCTGGTAAAGTTGTGTTTGATTAACGGGCTTTTCATAAATGCACTGACACAAACTCTTTTTTTTTTTTTTAATTAATTCAGCCTGCAAATGAACATCATCCATTTTGCTATCATATTTTATCAGTCTGTAAAGTGCATTCTCACTTCAATTTTCAGCCCTGAATGCAGAACACTTTGTGAAAAATGACAGAATTTTAATGAGAAAGTGAACAACATGCCATCAACACCCTTTCGCCAGTAAAAATGGAAAAACATCAAGCTTTAAATCATGTTCTCTCCACACCTTTGGACATCTGCGATTCTGTCTGAGTCCTCAAAATCTGCTATATCTATCACCAGGTGCAGCCTTTAAACACTGAGGAGCTTTCTGCTTCATTGGTTGGCATGGCAACAGTTGTCAAATCATCCCTTGATAATGCTCTTTAATTGATTGTATAAATTATTTCTGAGATACGTGATTGCAAAACGATGTACTGAAGCTCTTAAGTACACTGATCGGAGTCTGTGCACTTAAAAACGCTCTGCATTCGCTGACCCTAGCTGAGAACCTGACCCTCTTACAAGCCTGAAATTCTTTAGATGAAGCATAAACATCAAGCATTGAGAAAAAAGTTCAAAATGATGGCAAAGGTATAATGTATTCTAAATGCATGTTAACAGTTCTACCAGGAAAGGTGACTTACAAAAACATCAACAGCAATAAAGCTGTTGTTACCAGTTTGCTTCTGCACAGGGAGCTAAATGGTCAAGGACCAGAGAGATGCTTTCTTACCCATTACACTCTCAACCATTTTAGATCACTAACTACTAGTGTAAACTCCAAGGGTAATATTTCTCTGGCCAAAAGGAGACATTTGCAGTGGAAATGCCAATGTTTGAACTGGTTGTCTAGACTTTTATGTCCTGCAGAGAGAAAGATACCTTTCTAAGGTATCACATTAATAAATATCTAAAGAAAATCAGAACAACTGCTAATTTCAAAAGGCCAACCTTCCCTTTATTAGCTGTAAAGGGCTCTTGATGTGACTAGTTCAGATGGAGGTACCTGTGTTCCAAATATCAGAAGTTAACCGATATGATTAATTTTTTTCCTTTGGCATTTTTTTTTAACATGAAACTATGACTTTTGTCAATGATCTTTGATAGCTGATAAACTCGAAGTTCATACTTAAAGTTATCCATTTTTTGCAACTCTGTTTCCATTATTGTAAAATCTCTGAATATTGAGGAAAATATCCCATCTGAATAGAAGAGTAATGCCTAGATCAATAAGTATTCACTAAGATGAGTAACTGAGTTTCCTGTTGTGCTTGCAAAGGATTGTGGACTTATTTATCTGTGTCTATGGTTTTGGCTGTAAATTTCAGTGTCACAAATACTAATAATTAACAGACTTTCATATCAGTGACCTGCAATTGGCCCTTAATATGTTGAACAAGCTTTAAATCCCAACTAGCTTTCAACACATGGATGAACATAGATAATGATTTATAAAGATATGCAGGAGAAGAGCTTATCTCAGCTGTAAAGCACATTTCACTGACCCTCAGACAGAAATTTAGCCTCTTTATGAGGGACACCCTCTATCTCCATGAAACAGGGAAGGAAGTGTCTTTTGGTAAGAAAAGGGTAATTAAAAAACCCTAAAATGTTACTAACAGAATTTAAATGTCTTATGTTTAGATAGAAAGATGGGGTTTTCTTAGGCAATGCAAAATCCACACCCAGTGATACAGAAAAGACCTTGCAGAAAAGAAGTATTTGTGAAGATAAATAGCCACGTATCTGTTGCTTATTTATCTTTCCAAAATGTAGGTCACAAGACAAGCAGCATCCCAGAGCATCATATGGAACTGGATTTTCCTCATACCAATAGTCTTCTCATAGTCTATGCTTGTTATCTTAGTCCAACATAAAGAAATTAAATATGTACACAGACACATATATTTATCTTCATGTTGGTAACTGGAAAAAGGCAGAGAAAAGGTTGAATCATCTGCTATCTAAAAACTTACAAGGTATTCTGTATTAAATGGTTAGAGGTCCTCAAATGGCTTCAGAGGAAGGTAACAAAGGTAACCACCTTTGGGAGCATCTCTGCCACAGGGACAGTCTGAGGGATCTGGGCCTCTTCAGCATCGAGAAGAGACTGAGAGGGGATCCCATCGATGTCTGTCACTATCTGAAGAGAAGATATCAAGAGGATGGAGCCAGGCCTCTCTCAGCAGTGCCAACAAAAGGAAATGGGAGAAATTGATGCACAGGAAGTTCATGAAAAAGGACTTCTTCACTGTGGAAGTGATGGAGCACAGGAACAGATTGCCCAGAGAGGTTGTGTAGTCTCTGTCTCTGGAGATATTAAAGACTGTCTGCATGCAACTCTGTGCCATGTGCCCTGGGAAGCTGAGCAGAGGGGTTGGACCAGATGACCCCTTCCAACCTGACCCGTTCTGTGATTCCATGATTCTCTGAATTTGCATTTATCTACCCATGCTGCAGTCCATTTGGTGCTTGCAATGTAGGCACCTTCCAAGGGGCAAAGAGGAATGGGGGATTTTCCTTCGTGTTAAATTATCTATGCAGTAGTTATTATATTGCTCTCATTTCTGAAAGTTATAGGTTTTTCTAGCACAAAAAAAATAAAGAATGAAAGTATAGAATAATCATAAAATGAAAGACAAAGTAGCATCATCTATTTTTATGTATCTAGAGTACATAATCTATCCAGATTATAATCTAGATGTAGAGAACTGGGTAAATTATCCGTATTCTTGGATGAGATAAATATGACCAGTAATTGATATATATAAATAACTGGCTTGACTTGCATTTATCCTCTGCAACCTCAGATTGAAGATCTTCAGGAACTGAATTGTGTTTCTTGTTTTTATTGTCTTTGTAAATACAGTTTTCATTTCCTAGCTATCTGTCAGAAATATTGTAAATTCATCAAAACTCACACATTGTTCACCATGTAACCAGAGAACAGATAAATGTATATGTCAGACCTGGTTAGTGAAAACTGTCACTGACGAATGCCTGTTTTCCCTCCCTTACATGCTGCCAATACCTTATGCAGCTGATGATCAACAACTGCTGTTGCCTAATGAGCCTGAAACCTTCAGCACTGCCCCCTCAGATATGCCTGGTGTTGCAACACCTTTCAAAACTTAAAAACCAAACAAACTGGCTGCTTTATACCCGGAGAAAATTATTTTCTAGGAGGAAGGGTCTGTCCTGGGGAAGGACCTTCTTAGCCTGAGTGCTTCTGCTGAACTCAGCGCAGGAATATTTCATGGCTGAGAGATAAAGACATTGCAAAGGTGGGAAGTGCCCACTGGGGCTCGCAGCTGAGAGCCAAACATCCTAAACTCCATCTGGCAGCAGCAGGCAGGCTTGGGGAGATGCTGCGAGCCCAGGTAGCACGTGCCTGCAACAAGTGACCCACTTAGTCTGCAGCCCGCTGTGCTCATGCTGCCACAGTGCCACGGGATGGGGGATGGATGGATGGATGGATGGATGGATGGATGGATGGATGGATGGATGGATGGATGGATGGCCTCACCTGGGCTGCTGGGGCACCTGCTCCTCCCCCTGCAGCAGCTGGCACTGGCTCTCCCAGCAACCCTGTCCTCCTGTCCTCAGAATCAGCTGTCCTTCTTCATCAACAACAGGAAGAAATGAGATTGAATTCAAATGATACTGTGATAGGAATTAGAACATTTTTTTAACCCTCTCTGATCTGTTATATCTGGGTTGAGTGATGAAGGTAGTATTACACCTTCAGCGCTGGAAATCTCCCAAAATGTGTTAGAAAAGGTGGGAACCACTTCAGAATTGCTACTCTTTGCCTTTTCAGCTCTCCTTGGCCCCTGGTTATAGCAAGTGTGGGACCTTTCCACCTTTTAGACAGGGTCTGTGCAGATTCTTGAAGCATGTATATTCACATACATACATATATATATACACATGCTCCCACTGAAAAACTGTGGGTTTCTTCATATAATGAGGGATTTAACTCAGTAAAAAACCCCAACTCTGAAGGCTGAAACAAGCTGGAAGCAAATTTTGTAAGAGAGGCTCCCGCTCCTCCATGTGAGTCCCTTAAAGATTTCTGGTTATTCTGAAACTTATTCTGAAACCGTGTTTCCACTCCAGCATTTGCCTTGCTTGGAGGCAGCTGTGAAATAGCAGCAGCTGATTAATGCCAGGTGTACATTCAAATCCACGCATCTGTATTTGTTGCTGCAAACTTAAGTAAACAATGACCAAATGTGGCTTTTCTAAGTGCAGTTTGAACTGTGTGTGCACACAGAAACTTAATCACTGTCAGCTGCTATGTCGCAGGCTCAGAGAGCCCTAACCACAGAGGAAAGCTCAAAGGAAAGTTCAAAAGGTATTAACCACTTGACACGTCTTGTGTTTTGGGAGATATTTTTGGAAAACTGGAGAGCAATACCAAGTCTACTTTTCCTTTCTGTCACAGAAGATAGAAAAGAGGATTTCACCCCAAAATATCTCAGTTCATTGATTTTATGGCCTGTATTACCAGTCAAACAAAATAGTGGAAGGGCTGATTCACCTAAGGCTTGTTCTTTGTGTGTAGTTGATGACAACATCAGGGAAATTCCTCTTGCCACTTAAGATAGATTCATCTTTCATTGTCCTGGTGACTGGGAGCTCCCTGGTGAATTGTTTTAATACTCTGTTTTGATTAAGAGAAAACAAGAAAATAAAAAAAAAGGTTAATTTCAGAAAACCAGGATTCAGTATTGTCCAGCCTGTGACAAAGATGGTGAGGAAAGCCTAACTGAAGGCAGTGCTGAAAACTCCAGTGATTTCAATAGGAGCAGAATTTTATCCAGTATTTTCTGTGAATGTAACATCCATCTTATCTTCAGGTCTTAAGACAACCTAAGTAATACCTTAAGTAATAATAATAAATGAAAAGCATCATTTATCTCAAAACTCCTGGCCTGGATATAAAATTTGTTATCAAGCTATAAAAGCTATTTTTGGTGCCTGAACAAGAAAAAAATTAGGGAAAGGACTGAATCACGTGAACAAAGACGTGAGAAAGAGAGAGGAGGGAGGGAATGGAAGTTACTTCTGGAGCTGTGCTGTTGGAGTATGCAGACTTGGCAAAACAAGTCACATATGTATGTCATCAGTAACTTGAAATCTCTGAGTAACATGAAGTTGGAGCAGATGCTGACTTGAAATCTCATTTGTAGCAGGGTTAAATCATGTGTGGGTAATTATTAAATATTAAAAGCACAAGTCAAAAAGATTACCCAAAGAAGGAAAAAATGGAATATTTCATAAAACTTCTTGATGAGGAGGTGCTGATGAATGAAGACAGGCATAGGGATGGATTTAAGCACCAGACTGAAACATTATCAATTTTGCATGCCAGGTGTTTTATAAAGGCTACAGAATTCCCACTGTATAAACCTTGTTTCAGGTACAGTCCGTTTCCATCCTTGGACTCCATCTTTTCAATCCCTTGTGGGGGAGGAAGAACATGAAAGTAGCACTCTAACTGGCATAGTCTTGCTCCTGTTTAACCTCATTTGTCTGTCATTTGTGGACAGGAAGTAAAAATCTCTTAAGGCTTCTGGTGCTTTGAGCCTAATGAAAACCCATAAAATTGGATTTTAAGGGACAAGACAACTCCTAGACTATGATTACAGGAGGACAGTGGCACTGTAAAAAGTATGGGGTTTCCAGAGACTTTGGCAAAGGTCTTAGTGGAGAAGGGTGTGAGACTATCCAGCCCTCCACTGTAACTGCTTAAATTGGAGCTAAGGCCACTTGCTTCCCCCAGGATGATTTTTGCCTGTCAGGAGTGAGTCTTTATGTGAAGTTAAGAAAAACAGGTGATATTTTGCTATAAAACTTCACAAACAAACACCCAAATACCTGAATTTTCACAGCTGTACATCCAACCATAAAGACTTTTAGCATTTTTGAAGTATGAAATTAGTCTGTGAAGAGCTAGAGCAGAACTAAATATTATTTCAAGACATGATATTTTAAGCTGATATTTATTTTCTTAATCTGCCTTCCTTTTATTCCTCATGGATTAGGTGTAAGCAGTAGTGCAAAGAAAGAGGAAAAAAATCCAGCTGTAAACCCTTGAAACATCTTCATTTATCAGGCCCATGCTTATACTTCTAATGGTTGTCCCAACATTCCTATTAAAAAGTCTCAATACACCTATAACTTTCCAATAACAGACCTTTTTGCTCAGTCTTGGCTTTTTGATTACATCTTCTTGAAATCCAAAGAAAAAGCTCAGCATGGTTCATAAGTTCACAGGGAAGTTCATATATTATGGATATGCTATTTTTTCAGAGATGGATTTTGGGATTTAATTTCATTTATTGAATTACAAAGGGGCTCAAAACGTCAGAGTATTATCCAAGTATCATACACTTGAATAATTTGTTGCTTGCAGAAGAACAAATATAGTTCTACCAGCTCGTCAATGATAAGTTACATTGTTTATCAAATGTTGGGATTTTATTTTGGCAGCTACTGTGTTTCACAATTTTCAGACTAGGATTCTCCTAATAGTACAGTAAAGTTTGATTTGAGAACAACAGGAGCTTATAACATCAAAGCTACTGGAGAATGTTCTTCAAACAAGAGCTCTACTCTAGCTCTTCAGTTTTAACTCTCCACACAGAAATCACTGAAGATAATACACAAAATCAAAGAGAAGGGCAATTCTAGAAAAAAAACCAAAACCTTGAGAGTGCTGAACACAGAGGTGGGAAGAGGGGTGTGGGGTGGGGCAATGTATGTTTGCTTTCCCTGAGAGCTCAGGTGACCAGGTGTGAAGGCTGCCACTTCCCTTGATGTCCGAGCCACTCCTGGCTGTTGGCCTCAGCAGCTGGATCCATTTGCAGCTGCACAACCTTCTCAGCCAAATTCTGGAAAAGACAAAGGTCACATTGTGCTCTCTGCTGTAAATACACAGAGGCTGCTGCAGCCACAGGAATGGAAATGAGTGCAGAAGCCAGCCAAAGATGTTGCTATAAAATTGCAAATGGGAATTTGGAAAATAAATTCCCATCAGAAGTTTTCATGAAGGCTTTACTTTGGCTGATAGGTTGCCCAATTTGAGTGTATAACCCCAGGCTTATGTCTTCTCTTGCTATTAGTTGTATATTAGTGTAAATCCATTAACTTGACTGCATTATTTCCAGATGCCCTTGGAGGAGAGAGAAATCTTTGTTTATCTGGTTCGTCTGAGAGGTTCAGCTCAGCCTGGCTGAGCAATGCTGGAGGAGGAGACTGGACCTCCTCCTAAGTGGGGCAAATCATCTCTCTGCCTGAGCCACAGTTCACTGCCAAGCTATGCTGCAGCATTGCAGTCAAAAAGAACATGTTTCACAGGATAAAGATGGGTACATGAACATTCACTAGCTAGCAAAAAATGTAATTATTCTTCTCTCTTAAGATGTCTTTAAAGAAATTGCTAGGTAGTATAATCTTTAGGCTGAACCAGAAAAACTGTATAAGGAATACATAAATATTTGTAGATATTCAACGTAGAGAGAATAATTCACCCTGGAAGCTCATCTATTCTCCTAATCATGAGAAAAATTCTTTCACAAGCCAACAGGTGCAGTGCTATATCTGAGAGTGGAGGAGTGTTTGCTTGCTTTTCTCTTCTAAACTTTGGTTAGAATAAGATCATCCCTCTCACTCCCCTCAGAATCCAGTATAGTGGGCTATTGGAAAATATTTCAGGTCTTTGGTTCCCCTGAAGCTTTTTTGCTAGGATTGCTCTTTTAGTAGGCTTATTGCTTGTTTAGTTTCAGGAGCTGGGGTGGGACCTAGAAGCAGGTTGCATAATTTTCATTTACAATTGTTGCATTCAGTGCCATGGGTTGTCGTTAGTGTTTTATTATCTAGGGAGACCAATGCAAGAGACCACCCTTAAGGAACTTCACATCTTACAAGACCACCCTAAGATTACCCAATATATGTGATTCTGGTTTGCCTTTATGAGAAATACATTTTCATTAAGATTTTCTCAGACCCTTGAATAATTCTTCAAGACTGGTTTCATTGTACAGAGGCTGCTGAAGTATGGGGAAAAAAAGAGACTTCACAGCTGCACTCCCTCTTGGTGTATTATACCAGCGACATCTACAGATGGAGCAGAATTACAAATTTATTCCTGATGAAAGACCCTAATGTCAGTTTTCATCATTCTTTGTGTTTTCAATGCGACAGACATAAAATTATATTTGTATCCATATGTTTTACTATTCAAATTGGAATTTATTTATAGTTGTAGACTTTATACATGATATTGTTTTAAGTGCAGCTTTCTATTTTGTTTATTTGTTAGATATGAGTTTAATAACAGGAGGGAGGATAAGGAAACTCCTGATGTGGAAACAAGTAATGTTATTCAGCTGGACTACTGGTTATCAAACGTGAAACTTCCATGTTAAAATGGTAACGCTTGGTGTTTATGTAGATTCAAAAGCTACAGCTGTGTATGAAATGTTCACCATTCCATGTTTATTATGAATCATTCTTTGTTTCCACACAGTCCTTTTTTAAATGTTCATCATACATGCAAATGCATAATGCATTTTTCCTTATTCAGCCTTAACACAGATTCTGTGATCCCCTGTGAACAATCAGCCTGGGAAAGGCTTCTCTGTCTTAACTCATCGCATACACTGCAGCTTTGTGCCTGTTTATTGTGCTCATTGTCCACATTCAGATGAGAACTGAAACGTAGCATTTTTAGTCCTCATTTCTGAAACACCAAATCCAAAGGTTTCCCAAGTAATCAAAAAAAACCTCCAGACCATCCCCTCCCCCTCCCCCAGCATGTGAATAGCCTAGCAATCTCTAAATAATATTTGGTTTGCTTATAAGAAAAGCCATAACAGCTACTGTGAAACCGAGCAAGGTGCTCCTTGCACACCCACACATACAGAGAGAATTGAGTAGGTGCATCCTCCAGCTTCCTTTTGCATAGTGTCATTTTTAAGGATGCATAATTGGCATTCACCATTGTAGTTTAAACTTGCAAGTCTTCTGTCATTCAATTAAGTGTAATCACAGTGTTCTGCCCATGTACATCCCTGTATGTGACAGTGTGACAACATGATTACAAAGGGGTGAGGAAGAGAATGGTAATGTGGCCTTTACATGACTATGAAATGAACTGCTGTAACATAGTGTGTGTAGGTTCATTTGTGATAGTCTGGGCAGATTTGTACCTAGGAGACTGTTAAGGAGAAAGTTTAGCACCAGGCCTGAGCATGGCATGGCACAGCCCTTTACTATCAGATAAAAAACTAACCTCATTCACCAGTGATGGTGACATAAACAGCCAGCTCATCTGTGGGGTCCCGGACACCAAGGCTCCAAGAACAAAACTGCAGGTCACTGACAATGTTCATGCCAGCCAATTGTGATTCCTCTTTAATTACTTTTCAGTTGAGGTGGGACCCATGATATTATCACTCTCTGCTCCTCTGATTCAAGCAGCCGACATAGGGAGCATATATCAGGATCTCAAAAACATTCAGAAAGGTGACTGAAGAATGCTGCATGAAAGTACAATTTTTGAAAATTTGATATGGTCTTTGTTGGACATTTCCTCTCCTTATCTGCTTGTATTTTCACTTTCAAGTTGATAACACCCAGGCTGAGTTGAAACACAGTGATATTTCTGCCATTCTCTTCTGGGTTCATTGTGACTTTTTATCATCAGCAGAAATAGAGGGAGACTGAATTAAACAGAAGCTGCAGAACTTGGAGCTTGTGATAACAATACAAATGGATTTTCTCTAACAGAGAAAAACAGCTGTCTCCATTATTTGAATGCTTCACCTTTCTCCGTTCCATTAATTGGGTCTTTGATCACAAGCTGAGGTGGAGAGGCCCTGATAAGGAATAAGTTATTAGTAAAGTAGCCTAAAGGAATGAATTGGGCCTAGTACTTGCTGCAGAAGATGAGATAAACCCATAATGCCTGTGTATGTGAGTGGTAGAGAGTGATAGGGCCCTCAGACTGCCCTGAACTGCTTGCAAGAAGACTAATACTCTAGTGCTATGATAGCTAATGCGGGATATAAATTTAGCTCCCGGGAATGGAATAGGATAAAAATTCCATAAAGAGTTTTCTGTAAATGGCTTACACTTTATATCAAACTGTGTCAGAGTATTCACAAAAAAAAAAAAAAAAAAAAAAAAAAAAAAAACACACATTTTTTTGATCTTACTGTATGTTGAACACAACTGGAGGCTTTCAGTATAAGAAGAGGGAAAAATTACTGTTACATTTTTTCTCCAAGACATTAATAAGAGCACCCTTTGAAGTGCGGTAAAGCTAAATTGGAGGAATTAAATTTGATTGAATCTAAGCCTGTTTATTTTTTATTTCTGCAGAGCAGACGTTGAGTGATTTGTAATACTTCATTGGAAATCTTCAGGAACTTGCTATCATGTAATCCATTTTTTTGCTGAAGAATACGACCGCAGGGGACAAGGCCATATTGGTTTGTTGTTAATGTACTGGAAAGAGGTACTATGGAGAAAACAGTTAATATTAAATTAGGAACACAAGGTTATCTTTCTGCTGCACATGCTCCACTGCCCTAGGCAGGGGTAATCTGTTAATAGCATTCAGCCAAAATGACACCATTAAGGAACTGAAGCTACACATCTTTTGCAAGCTGAATGATGTATAAAGCTGGTTTTCTATCATCCTAGATGCAATAAATTATCCATGCTGCTAAAAATTGATACAAGTCAGAAGTTTGATAAAACTGGCACCCCAACACAAATGGAAGTGCTTCTTGTCAAGAAAGGACACAGAGATGTGAGTGCTGCAGGCCTACCTTTTATTTGTGCCTCTCTTTCCTCTTTTCTGATTTTTCATGTTTTAAGTGGCAATCTGGCACATTGCCTACAGTGGCATGTCCATGGTGGGAGACCAAATGTGGAAAGAGAAAGGCAGAAAATGTATAGCCCATAAAGCAGATGAGGAAACACAAAAGATGTACATCCCTGGTCTAGCTTGAATGAATCACTGCTTTTTTTATCTGCTCTTCATTGCAGTTGTCTCTATGAACAAAAACAAAGACTAGGTTCAACAGCTTCTACTTAAGTGCAGCTATCTAAGAGCACTGGTCCAGATTAGTCCAGCACCATCCTGTAATACATAAGGTCTCAATTCCTCACACTGATACTGTTCCATATTGTTATGACATAATGAAAGTTTTTTATTATGACAGAAACACCAAAACAGAGTGCTGGGAGTCCTTTTAACTGTAGGAATACACAGGATAGTTTTCCTTTCCAAAAATTAATTTCTTTTACTGCATGGGTTTACTGTTGATTTAGACTCTGTCTAGAAGTGTTGCGGTGTGTTTTTATTGTGTTTCCAACTGTAGCTCAGTTTCAATTGTTTCTTCTATACCCTCCCACACCCCATTTTGTATTATTATAGTATATTTTAACCCTAATGGATTGTTCCTTTCCCCCTATATTGTTGGTTTTTCCCTAGTTGTCTATCTTCCCTAGACCTGCCCTTCCCACCTCCTACAGAATTGTCAATCCTTCCCTAACCCTTCCCATTCTTCTAGATTGTTGTTTGTCAGTCCCCCAACATTCGGCACCCTAGTGTAGGTTGGTTTGGACCATTCCCTCCCTTTGTGTTCTTTCATTGGTCTGTGTATTGTACTCCCCGCCTTATGTTCCTCACCTATGTAACCCTTATTGGCTGGAAATTGTATCCTCTCCCAAGACCTCCCCCACTTGAGAAGAGGAGGTTGACATTTAATTTTCAAGGGGTTGGAGTCCTCTAAGAACAGGTTTTCAGTTAAGTTTCAAGAGGTTGGAGTCCCCTAAGGATGGGTTTTAACCCCAAGTGCAGAAGAAAGAAGAGTGGGGAAGGTGAGTAGCCCAGGTAGAGAGCGGGTTTAGGGTGGTCTCGAGACCCTTTTATTTTAAGTTTCTCTCTTTACTCCAGGGAAGAGTGGATTATTGTTGTGTTGGTGGAATGCGTGCTGATCTGTCAACGCAACAAAAGGAGATTTTTTTCCAAGTTGTGGGTACCCTTGAGGGTGGGGTGAAAAAGTTTTAGTTTTCAAAGGGATTGTTAAAGGGATTTGTTAAAATGGCTGCTTCTCCTTTTCCCCCAAATGTCTCCTGAAGATGTCTGGAAGGTCCCCTTTTGTGACCTAGTTGGCAAGAAATTAACTGAATTGGCCAGTGAAGGAGATACTTCTGTTGCAAAACTCTTTCCTTTGTTTGTACAAATTCGGTCAGTGATTTTAAAACAAGGGAAAGTGGAGGAACAGTCAAGTTGGTTTTCCCCAGTTGATACCCAAGTCCCTCTTTCCCCATGCCTCAGTCCTAAATCCTTTCCCCCTATGCTGGGAGGAGCAACCTGCAAAGGGCAGGACAGTCAGCAATGCCTTAGTCTCCCTGGCTCCCCACAGCCCCCTCAGCACCCTTGCCCTGGCAGCAAGGCACCAGCTGTCAGTGACCCTTCCCTAATCCCTCGATCTGCCTCCTCTTTCCCAGTTAATAATCCCCAAAATGGCTTCTGTTCTGGTTTAGGGCAAATTTGGGAGGAAACCTCCAAAGGGGGTTCCTTTGGAAAGCAAACCTAAACGGCTCTTCTCCCCAGCCAGTCCAGGAAGAAACTTCTTAGGAGAAAAAGTGGATAAAACTATTTATTTAACAAACAAGATGCCCTCAAGCACAAAGAATGAATAATATGGAACAATAAACCCTCTGGCCGCTCCGCAGAGAGATGGCAAACTGAGGCAGTCCTTGCCGTGGGTGCAGCTCAGCTCCCTCAGCCTCTCACCAGCCCCACTCCCTCCGCAGCTCCAGGCCCGGCGGCCGCAGGTGCCGCCCTCGCTGCTCCTCTGGGTTTGTCAGCCCAGAGCAGATTTAAACAGTCCCAAGGAAAAAGAAAAACAACGAAGTCCAGGGAACTTCTCTGCCCT
>VWYO01027330.1:39604-56751 GCA_013400275.1 Rhadina sibilatrix | reverse complement strand
AGAACTGGCAACAAGTCTCTCCGAGTCCAAGAAAAGAGGTAAGGTACACGAGCTTTACCAGAGCTTTCAGGGAGAATTCTCTTAGCAGCATGTAGCAGCTCATGGCAGCATACAAGCAAACAAAATTGGACACGGCTTCCAAGAGTGTTGGTTAGACAGGGTTTATTTGGGGGTCCCACACTGGGGGGGAGTGGCATGGCCCCCACAGGAGAGAGGGGGGGAAAAGAAAGAGAGCTGAGGGGGGAGAGCAAGAGGGAGAGGGGGCAAGAAAGAGCAAGTGCAAGAAAACAAGCAAGAGGCCTTCTGCCTTGTATATCTCAGCTTAAAAGAGCTTTCCAGAGAGGGGGCAAATCCAAAGCTCAGACCAATAAGATACAGAAAATAAGAGTGGTTAAGTAACAATTGAGTTACAATGAATGGCAACTTAGGGGGTAGTTTACAACAGCTTAGTAATGAACCATACATTTTGGAGGAGAACAGAATCATCATTTAGGAAAAATGAATTACCACAAAATACAATATGGTATCTCTTCAAGGCTTGATTTTCAAAATGTGAAATGCCCATTAATGCTATCCTAAGTAGTATGAGCTACAGGTGTCAGTAATTTATAGAATAAAATGGTGCCTACCCCTTGAGTCTTTCCAACCAGATGTTAAAAAACAAGCAGACAATATGCTGACAGCAGTGTGCAGAGGCATATCTGATGAAGTGAGGATTATCAGCAGGGAGAGGAACCTGGATATTAATTCACTAATGAAACCTTTTGATGTGCTATCTTAGAATCCTTCCTGTCTTGTGTCTGGAGCAATTTTCCTTTTCCTAGCTACCAAGTGCCCTCTGTCTTCTTTTTCAGATTTCTCATAACATGCAACTCTTTGTGCAGTCCTTCCTCCCTAATTTAAATCATGAATAATAATCCTTACACACTGCCTTTCCTGAACTGTTGTCCTGTGTTTTGCTGTGAATTTCTTCTATCTCATTTAGACCATAAGCTTTTCAGATAGGGCATGCATCTTGTAAATGTATGGTATTGCAAGTGTGTTTAATGCTAATAATGTGCTGTGACAGGGCAGGGCAGATTCATAAGCAATGCCCTGAAAAAGAGGCAGCTATTGAATTCATAATCTGGCACTTCATATTCACAAGAGAGAAAAAAGCTGTCATCTCAGAATCGGGGATCTGCTATAAAAGGAATGGGTTTTTTGCACTAATGGTTATCAAGAATTCATACATTCCACTTCATTATCAATTCCATATATCTGTGACTATTTCCTAATATTACTTGTACCATAAAGCTGTTGCTTAAGTCCATTTAATCATTCATATTTGTTAAAAGAAAGTTTTCACAAATAAAAAGCAAATTAGACCCAAGGTATATGAGCAAAACACCCACACACTCCTGCCCATCAAACTTCATAATGCAGGGAACAAAACAACTTAATATGTAAAATAAGGTAGAAAGTTCCTCAGTGATACTTAAGGAACAACATCTGAGTCATACAAGGAGGGAGAAAGGAAGCATAGCGCAGTGTGGTTAAAACAAGGGAAATTTTTGGGAGCTATAGTTTCTGCTTGGGAGCTATAGTTTCTGCTCGGGACCTATAGTTTCAGAAATAAGATGAAAGACTTCATCAAACACCAGGAGGATTTGTAGGAAAAGCAATTTCTTCACAAAATTGTTGGGGGCCAGAATACTATTTTTGAAGACCCCGTTTAATTACAGCTCTGATAGAGTAAGCAGAGTGCTCCTGGAAAAGAACTCACATTCTTGCTCATTTTTCATCAACACCAACACTTTGGCAGCACCAGGTGACTGCCTGTTCTAAGCACAATCTAGGAATTTATTTCAGAGTAGTAGAATGCCTTGCTGTGTGTGCTCAGATGCTCCTTAAAGGCCATAACTAAAAGGTAGCACTAAAAAGAATGATTCTCAGGGAAAAAAAAAAAAAAAAGAAAAAAAGAAAAAAAAGTGAAGAAAAGAGGAAAAGAGGCCTGCATTGATCCAGGATAGCTTAATCCAGGAGAATTTTTCTTGAGATTTCACAGCAGAGAACATGAAATTTGGCATGAAAATAGCCTCAGCTACACTGTGTTTCTTGCTTCTTAGAGAGTGCCTGTAAGCCTGCTTGCTGTCACCCCAGAGGCAGCACATATAGTGATACCCATTTCTGGTATCACCCACTTGTGAATCCACAGGAAACCTTCCTCCAGCACCTCCACTCATACAGCCATCCCAAGCTGCTTCTTAATGGAGGAAAACTTGTAGGAGGCCCTCACAGACCACACTTCCCCCAGCCCTTCTCCTTAATCACAGCACAACTATGACTGAGTTTGGCAGTAGACAAAGCTGTGATAATTGCATTGGACATCACATCCACGACATTAAAATCTTTTTTTTTTTTTTTTTTTTTTTTTATTTTTTTTCTTTTGGCTGTAATCTGAGATTTTCAAGTCATAGCAAGACTTCACACCTGAAGGTTCCTTTCATGCATCCCAAGACTGATGATAAAAATCACAAGAATCTGTAACAGCACTTCAGAATTTTTGTTACTGAAAGTAAAACAGGCCTGGAAAAGACCNTTTCTTGGTGGACAGAGAGGTAGACAGAGACAGGGAGGGGGGAAGGAGCCCTCAGTTATAAATCTAACGAAGTTAAAGCACTTCTGGAATTCATACTGAAGGTTTATTTCTTACCCCAGAACAAACTAATAATTAGAATGTTTAAAGAAGGTAAGGACAGCAAAATGTGGTAAGTTTTTCCTTTCACTAACCTATCTAGATTAAACTGTACCTTATAGGCACCATTTTTATTCCTTATAAAACCATACCATTGGTTTTATAAGAAAAAAATGCTATAAAGTACAAAAAACAGCAACAGGGGGAAAAGATATAATAATAAGTAAGATACAATAACAAAATAAGATACAAAATAGGGATTAAAAGTACTTATTGCAGAAGTTGTAAAGTTAATTTTTTTATTTCTCCCAATAGTTTCACCCAGCCAAAAACATCCATCAGGCTTTCTGCTGTGATTCCATTCACCGTTAAACACATACACTGTTTGTCTGTCTGTGTCTGTGTTAGGTACAAAATGACTTCTTTTTTGGCTCTTGATTGGCTGTCATGTTAATTAATACAATAGATATTTGAGGTAGCTGAGTAATTTGTCACCATTAATGATATATTCTTCAGAAAATATATGAAGCAAATGACTGAGTCCCAGTGATATAACAAGACATGCGTGTTTTTGTTTTTTTTTCCAACAACTGTTGTTTGTTTTTTTTCCTGAACTAGGGAGTCCTTAAAAATACTTATCACAAAAGCAGAGAATTTAAATTTAAAACAAAGCTCATTAGATGGCAAAGAACCATTTCTTTTTAATACAGTCTTTAATCAAAATTAACAAATGTTTTTATGTTGAAGAATATATCCACATGAACCAAAACTAAAAACATCTTTCCAAGATTTTTTAAGTAATATTTTTTCACCAGCTAAGTTGATATTCTTGTATACACACTTCTAAAGGAAATACGTTTGGAAATAGTCTGCAAGAGAAGGAATAACTCTGCCATCATCAATTCTGCACTCCTTCCTGTGGTTAAATTGTGTTATACCCTAATATTCTACTTGCTACAGTCTACCAACTCTATGCCAATTAAGACAGAAACTAAGTTTCCCAAAGACATAACTGAGAATACTCAAAGGAAAAGTTGTTTATCTGCAGGAGTCTAAAAATGAGAGGGTTGTGCCCACACAGGACACAATCTCCTGCTGATCCAACTCTGACACAACCAAAGCAATGCCAAGGACTAGCTTAGCCTCTGTGCTGTGCTAGCAACAGCTCTTTTCTTCCAGTTCAGCCTGTACTCTTGAGAATAACAGGAGTTAATTGAAAATCCAACATAAGCATAGCTAAAGAATGAAATAAAAAGAAGCAAGTCTGTTCAAGAGAAGAAAAATCATAAAAGATACTTACTTCAGAATGAACAATCAATCATTCCTTGGCTGGGAAGGAGTTTAGAGTGGGCCAATAAAATGCTTTGTGAGCATTAAAAATAGAGCAGGCAGTGGATAGAGCCTTGGACAAACCCGAGCTTGTAAGATATGTCTCTTTAAAAGGGGGAAAGCCTAAGGACATGTTTTAGAGTGTGCTTAGGTACAGCACTAGGATAAGACTTCAGCATGAGCCAAGAGATGCTTGTGGTCTGAAATATAAATCAAGTAGAAAGCTCTTCTTTGGAAGAATAAATGGTGATAAAATGACTGAGGTTTAGTATATGTGACAACAACTATAGGCATTTTTACTGCTGAAAATTCCATATGAAACTTTTATGACCCTATTCACACTGAGGGGCATTTTTTAGGCAGTGAGCAAGAAATTAGCCATGCATTTTATTAATGTCAGTGGCAGCTGAGAAGTTGCTAGGAATTTCAGCTAGTTCTCAATAAGAGTCCTTCTGTAGGAGCTACTTCCATCTGCAGAAGGTCAGACAATAAACTAGTTCCTTGTAAACTGCAATGGAGCAGGAAGTGCTGATTTTTTTTCCCCTTCTTTTCATGGATGGGATTTCTCACAGAAAGTTAAAAAGAAAATTAAGACTTCTTTGTACTGCCTTATCCCTCTCAGTTAAGACTTGCATGTTACATAGCCTCAAAAGACACTGTTTCAGGAATATTTCTAAAAATATAATCAAGCCCAGTGCAGATTTCAGCAACAGAAAGTCTTCTTAGCAACACAAAGTCTAAACAGGAAGTAGAGACAAAACCCTCTGCTGCAGCTTACCGACATCACACGGGCTGTGCCACTCCTCCCTCCTGAACCAACCACCTCTTAGTGCCATTGCAGCTTCCTGAGCTACTTTCCATACTGAACAGCTTTTCCAAGCTCTCCTTTTTTTGAAAAGTAGCCTTTCACTATGCCACTCTTCCCCTCCATCCTCAGTGCTTTCCCCACAGAAATGTACCTCATGCTTTGCTTTAAACACCATGATAGTATAATCAATGCAGATACAGAAATATGAGGGACCTGCTGCACTATGACCACAATCGTCAAGTAGGTACTCACAACAGTTCAATAAACAAGGCTTTCAAAAAACCAAGAAAATAAGGAAACAACAAAAAATCTCACCTCCTTGAAAAAGAAATAAGCAGCAAATACAATTTGTTGTGAATTGTATAGTTCTGCCATTCAGAAATTCTTATATCACATGTGGTTCTCTATCACATTCTTTCACAGAGATACAGAGATGTACAGTGTCATCACTGCCATTAGAAAATACATGTGCCTGCTGTCAGGCTGTCCTTTTGCTGAAAACCATCTCTGGCTGCTGTCCATATAGTTACAATGTTGTGCCTGTTTTTTTTTTTTTTTTTAAATAACTTCTTAATTTTAAGCAGGTTTTCCTTTTGAGTGAGAGAATCAGTTAAGAAATCAATGTGCAAAAATGAAATGTGTTTGAGGGCTTTCATTTCTCTTCTGATAGAGAAAAAATATCTGTAATGCTGCAAAATATAATAGTTATAGTAAGCCAGTGACCTAGTCAGTTTTTTTCTAAACAAAATGAGAATACATGCTTATAAATATATCTTACACAATGCAAGGAAGCAGCTGAAATATTTCTTATTCTCTGAAAAAGTCTTTCTTTAGCGCCATGTGAGAAAATTTGGTGTGTACTAACCTTTTTGCTTCAGAGTTATTTTCATGGATGGTGAAATGAAAACTTTCCTTATAATGTACAATCAGAGGTCATGATTTCACTAATTCCTCTTCTAACTTATTGCACTAAATGAACTACAGCATACACATTTAGGACATTACAACACAGTCTAGCATCACGCATAGTGAAACTTTAAATGTCTTTCAGATTCAAGGATGTTCTTTACTTGTTGGAAGGACCGTTAAAAATTTTAAAAATTTACTTATGAACATGGTCAAAGGCAAGTATATAGTAGGTAAATCTGAGCTCAAGTGGGATGTTAAAGTGCCACTGCACTCAACAAGATAAGGATGCACTCATAAGCAATCAAGTAAGAACATTTTCAAGAAGTTACTATCCCTTAGCAGAGATACTGCAAATTGTTTGAGACTCTATTATAAAAAAATAGTGATGATTTAGGGTAGATGATTTTACTTTGCAGCCTCAGTAGATTAGAGGCACACATGATCATTTAATAGGTATCAGTGTAAAGGAACAAAGCTAAGGTAGATGAAGTCATAAGATAAGAACTTTGTCATTTGCAATTGTGTGATTCTTTATACCCTCATTAGAGGATAAGAACCTCTACTATTATGAGTAGAGTAGGTCAACCATGTTGTTTGTATTATTTTTCCTTCCTGGTACTTTTAGTACTTAATTTCTCTTCTCTGTAGCCCTAACTGCATCTATTTTAACCTAGGATATGCATCCATGAGCTCATTTTTGGAATCAGATTGCACAGTTGTAAATATTTGGGAATCAACATGACTTACAAAGCTCATATTCACAGTTATTTGAAAGCAATGTTGAATAAGTTCTTTTTTTTTTTTCCTGTAGTATTGACTACAGCATTCCTGTGTGTCCCATAGGAAGTGGCATGATATTTTTCATCTCACTAGTTTCACATCATGCAGATTCTTCAAATACTCAAAGGCTGGTTTACTAATTTGGCGATGAAGATGAACAGTGTAACAAAGGCTGTAATACTGCATCAGGTAAAGAGATGTCATTGAGTAAACTTTTGCCTGAAGGCAAGTATGTCATTCACAAGTTCTGTGCTGTCAATGAACCTACCCCAGTGATGCTCTGCTGCACAGCACAGTAAAGCCTGAGACACAGATTCTGGGGATAATCTTCAGATCATCCCTAACAAAGATCCTGTTAGTTATCAGTATGGCAAGATACTGATTGGTATAAGAGGACTTCCTGCTGCCTTGCTGACAGTGAATGATGGGAAAAAAAAAATATTCCTTGTACAATTACCTGGAAATAAGAGTGTTTCCAGCATGGCTGAGTGGGTTGCACCTGGGATTATATCTGAACTGAAATAGTCAGAATCAAGCTTTGACAAATAAAAGCCTCTATTCTGTTATTTTCCACCAGACCCTTTTTAATTTTGTGTGATTGGAGGGGTTGGTATTGAAATGAATCTTCTAATATTATCAACTCACTGCTGGAGTTTTTCATTAAACTATTTTAATTGCTTAAAACTTGCATTTCAATTTCTCATAAATACTGCCTAAAATCAATTCCGTGCCAGACAACATCTGCAACATTCACTGCAACTTGTTCCCAGAAAAATAGGTAATTCTTAAAACTGTTAACAGCTTCAGACTTCAATTGAATGATTTAATAATCAAAATTTTAATTTACTCCCCCTTCCTCCCTTCAAAAAATTTTAAGACAGGTTAACCTGTCAAAAGCAGCATTGCTACTGATCCAGCTGAGGCAGAGAAGGAGGTTGTATATCCTCATTATTACCATAATTGGCATCTGGAATCTGTTCAAAAATTCTGATTTACTTTGTAGCAGAGGATTATGGCTGAATGTGGAGTACTTTATGGTCTACAGAGGCTTGTGAAATTCAAATATATAAACTGTCAGTTAAACATTTCATGAAAAGCCCTACCTTCTACTAATCCAAAGAAACATGAACAAGTGCTTGAGGGGATGAAAATCCACAATATGTTTTGGGAGCTAACCACTTACAGAAACATTAACATTCCTGGGCAGGTTTGCTCTCTGAGCAAGTAACTTTGGAGCCAGCAGGATTCAGTTTCTAGCAGATTTCCAATATCCTGGAAAAAAAAATATTCAGTTAGAAGCCTCTAGTATATATGAATTATTAATGTTGGCTTTCTCTACTTTTTTCCTTAGTTTTGCTTTTGTGTGCCTGTTCAGCAAAGTAATTCAATAGACTGATAGAGACATGAATAGATATGCTAATTAACACCAAGGCTAACCTTTAAAGTTCCTTAAAGCTGTCAGCTTTCAATGAAATATTTTCATTTTTCTTTTTCTGAACTGGAATACAAACATTATTTGTACACTTAGTGCCAGCAGGGGTGCCCCCAGGAATCAGCTTTTAAGATTTTTTTCATTGTGGAAAACAGTTTAAGAAAGGTGTCAATTTTACAATCCTCATTTATAGTCCCTGTCATGGGAACATGTTCATGTTGTGCCAGTAGCTTCCCTCACTTCTCATTATAATCGTCATCTAAACAAGTTATGGAGATTTGAATGCCTTACATATTGCCCTCATGAAGCAGAAAAATCTGAAGAACAGGAAAGAGAGCAAAGGGGAGGCTTGGAGACCTGAGATGATACACTAATATGTGTACTGAATGCAGAAGGAAAATTTCTTACTTTGAAACAACAATCCCAAAACATTTTTGATAAACTGAATAAAGGGCAAACACATTTTACAATCCCCACTTAACTCTTCTGATAACTTGCTCCTTCCAAAGATTTTAATTCATGAGAAAAAGAAAAGCATCTTTACAATCCAGCAGTTACTGTGCTATATCCTTCTGGTAATTGCTAAACTATAAATATAGATGCCATGATACCAAAGTATTTGATAGGAGAAACAAAGGAAAACCCAGTATTATTCCTATTCGTCTGAGTCAGACATCAAAATACAAGTAGAAGCAACCAGAGCCTAAATTCCAGCTTTTGCTAAAAGATAACTGTATTCTTCATTACAAATGAGTAAGAAGAATCACCAAACCTCACCCAAGTTCAACACTGTGATTTCTTGCATTCACGTTTAAATGAATAGGTACTCTGAAGCTAAATTCACAACTTGTTTTGAGATTTGAAGTCGCTCAGTCCTGTGAGGAACTCAGGCAGAGCTGTTTTGAAAATATCAATACTTTAGGTATATTTCAAGTTGCAATTACAAAACTTGGATGAAAGCCTGAACTTTTGTCATAAATAAACACTTTGGTTCACGTTCAAAAATACCCTGCCTGAAGCAGCTACAACTTGGATCTGTTTTATCTGATTTGTGCATAAAAATTTGATCTTTGAAATACAGAGATTTTTTACACAATCGTTGTGATAAAAAGTTGTGGGGTTTTGGGGGGTTTTCTTGGGTTTGTTTTGTTGGGGTTTTTTTGTTTTGTTTTGATGGGGGTTTTTTTGTTTGTTTGTTTTGTTGTTGGTGGTGGTTTTTTGGTTTGGTTTGGTTTGGGTTGGGTTTTTTTTTTTTTTGTTTTTGTTTTTTTGGCTGCAGGGGGGTTGTTTGTTTGTTTGCTTGTTTTTAATATACACTAATATTATCCCAGCAGGGTAACTACTCCAGAAAACTGATTTACTACTTCAAATGAAGGAGGTATATTTTCAAAGTATAATTTACTTGATTTTGATCATATTTAGGCACAGCAACTGCCCTTCCTCCACCCAGGGGCTGTAAAGGGTTTTCATAGCTACACATCTGCCAAGGGCTAAGGTGAAGGCCTGAAGCAGCAAGGAAATAGACTGACTGGAAAAGTGTAAGGTGAGAGTAAGCATTCCCTGACCCCACTACAAACTATGTTGAGTTTTCCTTCTGCAGATATTTTTATGTTGGCTTCTGAGAAAATTATTCAAAATTTTCCAGGACTGAATCCAGTCCTGGCTCTCTCATAATCTGATAAGCAACCAGCAGATTTTGCAGAAATGAAAAATCTGCTTTTACACCCTGTGTGTGACACAATGATCTCATTCAATCCATGAACTGTGCTATAACATGAAAATGCAAAATATACATATCATATTACATAGAGGAAAGAATCTCAGGAATACTTGTCATATCAAGCATTCTAAAAACATCCTTGAAGTTTTATTTCTGCAGTACATAGGAAGATTCAGTGAGATAAATCTCAAAGAAATTAAGGTTCTTCTCATGCTCAGGTGATAAATTGATGCCACCTTCACTGCTATTCGTAGCAGACTTACTATTGCAGTGAAGTGAAGGTTTGAAAACAAAAGTTATATAAAATCCACTGAGCTTCTTTTCCACTGTTTTTTGCATCACAGAGGCTCCTCTAGCTGCACAATTTGCACTGTATCGACTGCTCAGGTCAAGTTTTTGAGTAATTTTCTCTTGACCATTCCTTCAAAATAATGAGGAAATATTCTTTCTCAGTCAAGTATGATGTTTTGCTATGTGTTTGGCAGCTACTTCCAATGACTTGTCTGTAAACAATTATCTGACTTTCTGTTTGCTCAACTTTATCGTGATTAGTTGAAAAATCTGGAAAAGATACCTATCTTTCCATAAGTGATGTCCAGTAAACAGCCTATCTGTCTGAATGTATGATCTGTTAGTTCGGTAGAAAAATTTTCCTCTTTGTCCCATGTATTTCTTCTACTTCGGTATGACCAGCTCTGTCCAAAACAGTAAACCCCTAACTATTTTGATTACCAGTGACACAGGCAGCTTTTAGGAACTAAGTCTGGGTTGCAATATCCAGTCTTTCTAGAGATACTGAGATATTGTGTGATTCTTTCCTAATGTTTTTTGTAATGAATATAACTTAATCCAACTTTCTGCCTTGAGTAATATTTAATTTTTTAAAAAATATTGGATTAGGCAACTGATTATTAATATTTTCTTGGTAATTATCTCTTTTTGTCTTCTTTTATATATAGAACAGGAAATGAAAAAAAGGCAACAAAACTAGACAGTACTTTTCAAGAATGCAAACCTAAATTATGCCATTTTTATAATAATCTTCTGAGCATCTCAGGGTTGTGGCCAATTTTGTCTCTCGACTTTATTTAATATTAATGTTAAATGACATTTTGCATTATGCTCTTTCATCTAAAGAGCCACACAGGGCTGAAAGAAGGATACTACTCTTTGAAAGATGAGAGAATCTTCAACAAATCCCATATAGTGCCAAAGATTGAACGAGGTCATTAAAACACCTTAATTCCCCTGGTAACAAAGAAGGAGAAGAATAAAGATAGAACTGGAGAGACTGACCAAGGGTTATCATAGTGCAGCTCAAATTATTGTACCAGAGGAATATAAGCATATTTGAAAATAAAAGCTACACTTTTTTTTATTCTAATCCATTCACAATATTAGAACAGACTAACAAAACTCATAAGACAGAAAATTTATACAAAGACAGAAAAATTGTTAAACAAGACCATACAGTAGCCAATTGGAGAGCCAGGAACACACTGAACAGTCTTGAAAAACAAACTTCTGTATTGTGACCATTTTGAATCACTACATCAAACAGTCAGAAATGAAATACAGGACATACATTTTAAACTTCCCCACTGCTCTTCCCACTGAAAATGGTAAAAGACTATGATCTCCTTTACAAAACATAAATGTAATTTCTTAATGTAAAATTATAAATTTCCAAAGTTAGAAAGCTATTTTTCTAAGTTGAGCAAGATCAACATTACACCACCTCCCCATTTATTATTTTAGTTTAGTTAAATACTGTGGCTTTTACACTTATGATTTTTATGGCAATGATCACATATGCTCCACTTTACTTTAGAGAAAGGGTCCCATACCTGTAGTCAGTCAGACATCTGAAGTCATTGATAATTCTCTAGTGGGACTTTAACTCTTGGCTCTCCAGAAACCACCCAAAGCTATATGAGGTAGGAAGTAAGTGAGATGAATAAGAGTAAAAAATTCATAAAATCCAACACTGTTGTAGAATGTTGCAAAATTACACAGAGAGAGAGAGAGAATTCAAGCATTCTCTCTCCCATTCTGCTGAGTTTCTGTGAGTCTCTTGGCTATGGTAGTAACCAAAGACGTAATTCTAAAGGTCTGCTGCCCCTTTTTTTTTTTTTTCTAGCAGAGAATTATTTCCTCTGTTCTATAGAATTTACACAAGACCTTATCTCAAGAAAGAATGAGTTGAGAACCAACTTGTCAAGAATGAATAATCTCATCCTACTTTCCTTTTCTCAACCCTTCCACATCTGCTCATGTCTGTGAGGCTACACCTCGTGTTTTGGATTTTGGTTGCTCACCTTCAAGGGAAGGACTGATCTTTGAGTTTGTTCTTCCTGCTAGAAATATTATTGAAAGAAAATTAAAGAGTTCACCTCTTTAATTTGTGAACAGAAATTTGGGTTCAAACTGAATACTTTGAAATAGAAATTGCTGGTTTACTATGCATAGTTATGATCAACAATTTTCAGGCCCCACAGTAATCTTCTCCTACAAGTTCCAGATGGGCACACAGTATTGAAATACTATGGCTCTAATAAAGAATTCACCAGGTTTGTAAATCATCATAAAACCTTACACATATTTAGTTCTATGAAAACATACTACATTGGGAGAGGCAATGTATAAATAAATATATTACACTTAAACTCCATCACAGCTGTGCAACTTCATATAGCAGATCACAAGAATAAGCAGAAATATTTGATTGCTTGAATGCTGCTGGCTTTTGAGATATTCAAGAAATTGCCTGTTCACTTAATTCTCTTGTTAACTCTGACCTTCCAAATATTCATTTCAAATCAAATTGTGTTATTCTGATCATGCTATCAAACATCGACATTTCTATTAAAAAGAAAACTCATTTATTTGACAAAAATCTCACCATTAAGATATCCAATCCCACATGCTTTGTACCCCTCTAGTGCATTAAATGGTATGATATGTTATCACTCACAAGATACATAAGAGTTATACTTTTGCAATTGATATGGACATGGTCGCAACAGTCAAGAGAGATGAGATTAAAATATGAAAGTTTTCAGTATCAGTAGCTGAAAAAAGTCAAATTAGAAGACACTATACTTTCTTTTTATTTCCTCTTCCCTAAACCTACTGAGTCATGGGAGCTAACCACTGTTAGCTGCCATGTGAGCAATAATCAGAGCAATGCTTTTCCTTAATAAAGCATTGTGCCTGTAGTGGACAGTCACAGAATAAGATGGAGCAAGTGTAGGAAGAGAGGAACAGGTTACCAATTAAGAAAAACTATGAATTCTTTTTCTAGTAAGGACTGTATGAAGAAGCCAAATTTCCAGGAAACCCTGAAAAAAAAAAAAAAAAAGGGCAAAAGTTTGAGAAAGACATCATCAAACCAGCACAATCTCATTGAACGAGAATCAGTGCTAGCAGCTGAGCTCTCTGTAATGAAAGGGACAACCTATGTCAGTGAAGATAGGAGGACTTTCCATCTGAAATAAGCTGTGGAATTTGGGTAGAGGTCACATGGTGGGTTGGCTTTGGCTAGACGCCAGGCACCCACCAAGCCACTGTATTGTTCCCCTTCAAAGCTGGACAGGGGAGAGAAAATCAGATGAAAAACAACTCATAGGTTTAGATAAGGCAGTTTGCTAAAGCAAACGAGAAATTTGCACATGCATAATCAAAGAGAAAAGAAAATATTCTCTATGTTCTATCAGCAAGTGATAGGATTCAGCCATTTCCTGGGAAGCAGGGCTCCAGCATAAGTAGAGATTGCTCCAGAAGGTAAATATTGTAAATAACAAAAGCCCCCCCTTCCTCCTCCTTCCCTTAGTTTTATATCTGAGTGACATCACATGGTATGGAGAGTCCCTTTGGTCAGTTTGGGTCAGCTGGCCTAGTTGTGTCCCCTCCCAGGACCATCCCCAGCCTGCTGATGGGGCACAATGTTGAGAGACATGGCTGATGCTGTGCCAGTGCTGCTCAGCAGTAGCCAAAACACTGCTGCATCATCAACACCTTTCCAGACACCAATGCAAAGCACTGTGAGGGATGCTGTGGGAAAATTAACTCCAGCTCAGCCAGAACCAACACATTACATCACAGCACATCAACAACTCTGTATTTTGGTCTTCACATATCTTCTGATGATGTTTGCACTGGAGGCAGATAAATTCCAATCTGAATAATCATCTTATGAAAAAGACCTTTCTAAAAATCCTCAAACTATAGTTTCAATTAAGTATGGTAGCAATCTTCCTGCCTTGTCTCCAAGAGCAGAGTATGATGATGAACAGCTACTCTGTCACTTGTCAGAAAAGTGAATTGCTTACTGAGCCTTAATTTTTTCAGAATAATTTTCTAGCAGTTAGGCTGGTCTTGTAAATCAATTTAAAATTCTACCTACAAAACACACACAAAAATTTACAGCAATACATAGGTGTACTGGGTAAATATACAAGTAAGAACAAAAATATAATAGATGATTATACAGATACTTTTACCTAGAAGGATATTACATTACATACCAATGCATATTATTCAGCTTCTAATTCCTAGATGTAAAGAGAAAAACTCCAGCTTACTTGAGGAAAATTACATATAAACAACTTAATTAATGAAAGTTACGTATCAAATTATCCTGGTGGATATAAGTATAGAAATGTCTCAGTAGACAATTAGACTGTAACAAAATAGTGCCTAATCCAAACAGCATAATTTATATATATTTCAATTCCTATATTATCTTTATCACACTCCTTTTGCATAGGGCAGCAAGAAACCTAATATACAGAGGTTAATTTAGGCAAAAACTACGACAATTCACAATTACATTAGCACCTATTAAGAAACATTGTTCATGGAAATTTTAATTATACATTCCAGAGTGAATAAAAGCAGAAGATGATTAGGAATAAAATTGTTTCTGTGTATGCTGACAGGACTGCTGAGCATAATTATACATTTCTAGGGCGACCTGTTTGGAGTTTACTCCATAATTTTATGTAAATTTTGAATTACTTCGTTTTTTCAGGTTAAATGCTACTATGTTATTTCATTGCTCAGCTGAGTTGCAGGAGTACTAATGGACACAGATTGGCATCACATAAAAGTCTAGAAGCATTTCAGAATGACAAATTTTTAACTCATTGTTTTCTACTGCCACATTCTTGTTCCTGAACAAGCTGCCAAATTTTCAATCAGTTACTAGACAATAGCTGTATTATATATATTGAGAGCAAAAATCTATTCCAAGGAATATATTCTTTTGGGAGTATTTTATTTTCCCCTCCTTTTCCTCATTTATTCACTGCATGATGCAGGCTTAACTCAGCTTACAGAGCTTCATGTAATACACTTGCAGTAATCTGTACAACATAAAAAGACAAGCTGAAAAAAAGAAAAATCAAATACTCTGAAGACAAATATGTGTTATCAGGGCTGTTGAAAAACCTGCCTGTTTAGATTTGCCCAGGTTTCAGTGAATTATGCTACTGAAATCTTAGGAAAGCCAGTTGATTCTTTACTAAGTTCAAACTGGAAGACAAAATAAAGCAAACTTCAAGAAGCTTGCAGGTTATGTACATGAAAACAAAATGAAAAGAAAAAGGAAGGCAGGCAGGAAGGCAGGCAAGCAGGAAGGAAGGAAGGAAGGAAGGAAGGAAGGGAAGGAAGGAAGGAAGGAAGGAAGGAAGGAAGGAAGGAAGGAAGGAAGGAAGGAAGGGAGGCACTACCTTGTACCTGTTTTCTCCAGCTCTTTTTATCTCATGACCTTTTCTTCAAACTCCTCCATCCTCTATACTGGGATTAAATTTGCTCAAACTCAGAATGGATCACCACTATCCACAGCCTGACAGGAAGTTCACACTCTCACATTCCACTAGAAGGGATATGTAAGCTTTTTAAAATGATAAAATGATAGACATCATTTGCATTTCTCCGTATCTGCCTTGTTTTACTTGCCTTGTACAGCTGTTCTCAGGGATGCAGAGAGAAAGAAAAACCTGCAGTAGCAGATATGAATTTCTCCATTATTATTTGATAATAAGATGTTCCAGAGCAAGAACAACAGCATTGCTCAGATCCCTATAAACTGAATATTTTGTTGGACCTTATGAACTGACACACAAGCCTTTCAGCAATATAAATTTGATCACCATGAAGAAGCTTAAGAGGTCTGAGTTATACCTTAACAAAAAGCTACTGTCAGGAAAATAAGACTTTAAAAACTGTGAAATACTAGACTATAAGAAGACACTGTGTGCAGCTTCCTTAGCAAATTCTGGGAGGAAAGATCAGTCAGATGTTCTTTAGACCTTTTTGAGGAAAGATTTGATCAAAGCCACTGGACAAGGAGGTTGTTGGGAAGTGTCCTTGTGCTGCAACACTGATTTCTTGACTTTGCCTTACAAGCTGTGTGCTTCTGATCTTTCCCAATTATGGGCTTATCTTTCTTTCCCTTGTTGCTACAAATGAATCGAAGAATCCTATCTGCCCCTGTAGCAAACAAGTGAGATTGTGGGGTTTAAAGACTCTAGGTTGAATTATCTGTATTACTGGAAGAGCTATGAAGAAGTGAAGGTAGTTTGATAAATTTTAACAGTGAACAGGTAAACAAGTGTATAAATGTAACTGTGATACCTTCTACAAAATAATCCATTTTCCTTTAGCAAATAAATTTTAAAAGAAATAAAATCAGGAGCTTAGTCATTAATGGTCGTAACTGCTCAGTAAACAGAAAAGTGGCTTTGTTTCCCTAAAAAATATTTTGTACCTTGCAACATAGGGTGGCTCTGTAGCTAAAGCTCCACATTGAAATCTAGCTTCCTCCAGCAATTTGTTTCAACAAATGTGCCCCTCACACGATCCTAGAATTTATTATCATGAGTGCACAATATGGTTAAGAGAAAGTATCTGAAAATTGAAAAAGAAAACAAAACAACAACAACAAAAAAACCTAAATTTTCTGTTCTTGCTCCTTTTTTTTCATGTTTAATATATGATCCTTAATGAAGGAAAATACTGTGTATGTACAAAGCCTTTTTTGATAGAATTAGTTTCAATTTAATTATATTCAGTTTTGAATAATTTCCCATTAGAAAAGTTGTGTTTACTGATATCACAACAGCCCCATAACAGGAATTTCTACTTAAACTTCCTACCTTCTTACTGGTATCCACATGTAACTATCCCCTTTCTTTAATTCCATCTCTACTGTACTTCACAGACTACTTTATGCTAAGCAGTAAAGGATATTTTACATTTAGTCACAAACATGACAACTTTATTAGTATGGTAGTTATCATGGACCTTATAGATAATAAATTATTGTTGAAACTCTTTGTGGAATTGATCAAACGAAAAGGCCTCTTTGCCAACCAGTAGGCAGATGATTGATTTGTTTGAGTGAGAACACATGCCAGAAGAAGATAATGTTCCTAGGACCTTAAAATCCACAAATGACATTTTGAATTATTTCACTAATACTCAGCCA